>JAPYZK010002967.1:0-12870 GCA_030522785.1 Platygaster equestris | reverse complement strand
GAGACATGTATGTTAGATACCGAGCCCCCTGTACTTCTTTTTTACCGTTCCAATTATTTTACATTAAATGAAATTTTTGACCTAGTATTTCGTAAAATATTTCGCAGTTTGAAATATTTTGAATAAATTTACGAAGAAAATGAAGGAATTTTTCAGTTTTGGTTTTTCTCGGTCGAATTTCAAACTTCCAATGTTTCAATATTCAAACTCGAGAAAAGTATTAAAAATTTATGGATTTCGGAATTTCAACATCGTAAAATTTTACTATCTGAATCCAATTTCAGTTATAACGACATTTTGGAAAATATCAAATTTCCGTTAAATCTCTTTTCGAAAATTAAAAAAAAATATTTTGGAATTCGTCAATTTCTGAAAATCCCCATTTCAGTCCCACTAGAATTCTCGGAAACATTTAAATATTCAAATTCATCGAACTCAAAAATGAAAATTAATGAGGTACCTTAAAAAACACCTCATAAGGTTCCTCAAAAAAAAAAAAAAAATGTCATCCCATAAGGTCACCTCGGGGTGACCAAAATTGTGGCCACAATTAAAAAAACTCCCTTTCCCAACGATTTCCAATCCTCTCATAATAATTTCCCACAACCCTAAGGACCAAAATCCCTAAAACCCTGTCCTTCATTCAAAATTGTCATCTCAGCAAACTCAAAAAAACAAAAAACAAAAATTTCCCAATAAACCCCCTATTTTCATTCAACGTCACTTCCGCGAGGCTCCTTGGGCATCGGGCCCACCTACGCCTTCTTCTCGATCTTGTCGTCCTCCTCTACGTCGCCCTTCCCTCTCCTTTCCTCTTCCTTTCGCCGAGCACCACGTATTTCTCCTGTAAAGACATACCCAAGTGCTTGCCTTTCGTTCCCTTCTCGCTCGTTCCCCGGTTCAGTTCCCCTACCAACTAGTGTCCAGTTATGTTGCCTCGGCGAACATTGTCCGTTGTCCGTTGAACGACGCTCCTAATTTTTCGCTAAAACCCATTTTTCACCCAATTTCCATCCAAATTCTGACCCCCCTCCCCCTATTTCCGGGCGCGCGCGATTTTTTGGTGCCGGAAGTGATCAAGTGGTGTCTGTTGGTGTTATTTTGGGCCTTACTGGTGACCCACACTTCGGAAGCGGTGTCGGGGTGAGTTTTGGGCCCTTTTAGGAGGGTCGGGTATCAATGGGGGAAAAATATCGCGATCGGGTCTAGTGGTAGGGGCCCGATGACGATGCTGGAGTGCCTTCTGACAGGTGGAATGTGCAGCGGGGTCGGGCAGACCCCGAGTTGTGGAATGTGCGTGTCTGGGTACAGTCCGGTACAGTAATGCTTTTGCAGGGGGGATCGTATTGTTGGTTTTTGTTTTTGGAATAGATGGAGGAGGTAAATGAGAAAGGGCTAGGAGCCATTTTTGTTGGGTTGGTTTCTTTTGATGGTTTTGGGTGGAAATGGGACTTATGGAGGGCACCTTTTGAATTACCTTGGCGACATCGAAAAAAGTAGAAAACCTACGATTAGGTTTTTACGGTTTTTTTTTAATTTGAGAATTTGGGAAGAATTCGAAAATTATGAGGATGCCAAAAGTATTGAACATTTTTAGTACATATTAAATTATTAAATTAAATTACATACATTTTAAAAATCGTAAAAATATTAAAAATATTGAGAATTTCGAAAATTTACGACGTTTCTTTGAAAAATATGTGACAAACTTGTGAATTTCGGAAAATTCGTTGATTGAGAAACATTTTAAAACTCCATAAGAATTCAAAAATATTAAAATTTTCATCATTTATTTAAATAGTTGAAAATGAATATCAGAATTATTATTTTTCGAGATTCTACTTTATAACTGACTAGAATTTTTGCAAAATTTTGTAGAATTACAGACGTTGACAAAACGGCAGTTATTGGACATTCTTGGGTATTTATGAAAATGCAGTTACATTTTCGAGAATTATACATTTTGCTGTTTTTCAAAGCTTTGAAGAATATTCGAACGAATTTGTTTAAATTACTCGAAGGTATGCAGAATGTGTTTTTGATGTCGTCTATTTTATGCATTTTTAAAAATCTTGTGTAAATTTATGAAATTTTGGAGCTTTTGAAAAACTTGTTCGAATTTGTTAGGATGTCTGAACTTTTTTTTTGGGATTTCCATGATTTTCGGAAGATAATATCTCGCATTTTTTGAGCATTAAAAAAACCAAATCCGAAAATTGTGATAAATTTTGAAAGATCTGATTTAGTCCATATAAAAACCACAAGAATTTTCAAAATTTCGCAGATTTCTCCATTGGTGAATGAAAATGTTGAAGTACATCCAGTTTGGAAATTTAAAGATTCGAAAATGTTTAAATTTTATAAAGTTTCGAAACTCTGAAACAACAAAATTACCTAAATAAATCGATTCTAATCCAATTCTGGAATTTCAATCATTCAAAAGCTTTTTGACTTATAAAAAATTTTCAAAATTTCCGTAAATTTTCGAGAGTATCCAACAGCAAATTCATTTTTTTTAATTCTTCAGTCATGCTCAAATTCCAAAAATCCATCAAAAATCTTGCAAAATTTTTCAAATTTCCCCGAAATTATTTATTACATTATTATTCAAATAATTCGAAAAATCGTTAAATTATGTATAAAAAATTCCCAACATTTTCGTAAATTTTGAGAAATTCTAAAGAGTATCCAACTCTAAATTAATTTTTAAAAATTCTTCAGTGATATTCTCAAATTCCAAAAGTCCTAAAAAATTCTCCAAATTTCCCCGAAATTATTTATATCAAATCATCATTTAATTAATTCGAAAGCTCGTTGAATTCTGCAAAATTCCTAAAATTTGCGTAAATTTTCATTATTTTCAAACATATCAAAAGTATCCAACTCCAAATTCATTTTTGAGAATTCTTCAGTCAAACTCGAATCCCAAAAACCCTCAAAAATTCTTCACATTTCCCCATTTCAAAACCTCTCGCACATTTTTACATAACGAGTGATCCGAAAATCGTTATCAGGAAAGAAAGACGAGTAATTAATTAATCATGCGTGTGAAAGTGAAAAGGGATTCCCGATTTCTCTGGCTAACGACAAAAAACGTCGCTTTTTTCGGGCCCGCCAACACTTTGCTTTCTCGTGTGAATCACGCGTGCTGTTCATGCAGGACACGCTTAGAAAGTGAAATGCCATTGTGACAAAACGTTGTTCGATCATTTTCGTCTTTTATTCATGAAGCGTAAACGCGGTTTCAGTAATCAGATTGGGAGAATCATTTTTATTGTAGAAAATGGCAATAAAGCCAGCGCATAAGGAAGGATATATAAATTTTCAGAGCAGAAATGGTGCTTTCATCTAATGAATAAGTTAATGGTCCCGTTTCGTTTTTCAAAGTGCAACTTCCGAGAAATTCGTTGCATTTTATCATGGACGTGAAATCATTCTGTTCACACGTGAATTATTTCGTGAATAATGATTTCAGGATGAATTTTATGGATGTGAATTCAAAATAAATTATATATTTTTTCGTTTCATATAGATGAAAGTGCGAAAGATAAAAGTGATTGTTGATCGTGAAACATTGAAGAAGTCGTTTTTTTTATGGTTTTAGTATCGATCGAACGAAGAATAGTTGAAATTTTGCATTGTAGAATGGAGTAGAAATTTCTTTGGATTCAACTTTATTTAATTCACGAAAAAAAATATCCAATAGAAAATGTGAGGATATGGAGATGATTTTTGGTTACAACATTTGTTTTTTTATTATTTTGTACAAACTTGACAAATTGATATGAGTTTTGAGAATTTCTGAGAATATATCAGATAGATTTTGGGAATTTGAGTATGACTGAAGAATTTAAAAAAATTAATTGTGAGTTGGATACTCTCGAAATGTTCGAAAATTTTCGGAAAATTTAGGCATTTTTCATAACTTAACGAGCTTTCAAATGACTTGATGATTTAATAATAAATAATTTCAGGGACATTTGACGAATTATGGAGGATTTTCGATCGATTTTTGGAATTTGAGTATGACTGAAGAATTGAAAAAAATGAATTTGGAGTTGGGTACTCTCGAAATGTTCGAAAATTTTCGTAACGTTTGGGAATTGTTGATAATTTTTCAAATGGCTTGATGATTTAATAAATAATTCCGGGGAGATTCGAAGAATTTTCGATTGATTTTGGGAATTTGAGTATGACTAAAGAATTTAAAAAAAATGCATTTTGAGTTGGATACTCTCGAAATGTTCGAAATTTTTCGAAAAATTTAGGAATTTTTCACAATTGAACAAGGTTTTAAATGACTAAATGATTTGATAATAAATAATTTCAGGGACATTTGACGAATTATGGAGGATTTTCGATCGATTTTTGGTATTTGAGTATGACTGAAGAATTGAAAAAAATGAATTTGGAGTTGGATACTCTCGAAATGTTCGAAATTTTTCGGAACGCTTGGGAATTTTTGATAATTTTTCAGATTACCTAATGATTTAATAAATAATTCCGGGGAGATTCGAAGAATTTTCGATGGATTTTGGGAATTTGAGTATGACTGCCAAATTAAACGAAAATTTTGTTTTTTGATACTCTCGAGAAATTTTGAACATTTCTAGAAATGTAGGAAATTTTTTAATGAATGAAAACTTTCTTTGAATATTGAAACAATTTTTAAAATTTTTAGTCAATAATATTATTGCTCCATCAAGGTTAGAAATGATTTCGTAACGTCGCGAGATTATAAAGTTTCAGGATCGCTTTTTATTTGATTTTCTTGAGTCGCGTTTTATTGGATTCACTGTTTGCTTCCGAGTAATTGATTAACCGGCTCATTTTTCATTTCGTTTTTCATTTCGTTTGACGAATGAAAATAAACTCGGCTTGATTGCTTATTTTTGGAAATCAACATTTGCGCGGCGTGTTTGATGGGCAAATAACGCGAGCTTGTTTGCGAAAATGTTTGGATTATTGCGCGGGGAAACCAGATTTTCGCGGGATCGTTTTGATAAAGTTCGTTGTTACGTAACATTTTTTGGTGTTTTACACGAAAAAACTGATTCATCATTATCCTTTTTTTTTTCAATGAAAATTTTCACAACTTGAGATTTTGCATCTTGCTAACCTCTTATTTTATGCCATGCACTAGAAAATCGAAAATTCCTTTGAATCTTACAAAAAAATTAGACGTAATTAAATTTTCGATAGTGCTAAGAAATTTTCAACTGTTCCAAAAAAACCGGACAAATTCTGCCGAATTTCAAGCATTATTTATAATTTTAAAAATTTGTCAGAATTTGCCAAAGACGCTTTTGGCAACCTTGACTAAATCGAAAAATTCCGTTATCTATTCGAATTACTGTCCGAATTTTTTGCCGACCGTTTTTTGCCCGATTTCCGTTGAATATTCAAATAATCTCTGCCCGCCATTTCCAGTGTATCAGATTGAGATGCACCCGAAAGAAATGCTCGATTAGTCTTTATCTCAATTCGTTCGCTTTATCATTTTCTCCGGGATGAATGTATATTCTTCGATCTATAAATATTTCATGAGCTACAAAGATACCGATCACGCGATGATTTCTTTTTCGTTCTTTTTCCAAGCTGCGAGAGACGAAACATAAAATCAACCGAGCGAAAATAACGCGGACAAACAATGTAAACGGTTACACTTGTCGCATGTGGCGCCCGATTAAAAAAAAACGGTACTCGGTAATTCTGTTTACAAAAGTACAAAATGCTTTACATAAAATTTTTCATTCAAATTAAACTCCTCCGGAAAAATTTTGAGTATTTTCGAAAGTTATAATAATTTTTCGATTTCAAAAAACAAAAATTTCCTCAAAATAAAAAATCCCTACTTAAAAAAAGTTAATTATTTT
The DNA here is from genome assembly GCA_030522785.1 of Platygaster equestris. Taxonomy (NCBI): domain Eukaryota; kingdom Metazoa; phylum Arthropoda; class Insecta; order Hymenoptera; family Platygastridae; genus Platygaster; species Platygaster equestris. The sequence goes on along the minus strand of JAPYZK010002967.1, from coordinate 6,994 downwards.
GAAAAGCAAAATAATGAAAATTCGATTATTTTTTAAATTCGAGCTTTTAGAAATGCGAAAATTTCCACAAAATCCAAAAACTGTCGCAGTTTCACTGACTTTATTTTTTACGAATTCATGACTCGTCACCCTTCCCCTCCCCCTAATTTTCACGTAACAACGCCGCTGAAAAACATAATTACGTTGATTCAACACCTCTAATAACGAACGGACATCTTTTCCTTTTTCACAAAATGAAAAAAGAAGTTTCTTTTGTCGTCAGGTCATGTGTTTGCCTTTTTAAAGAGTTGATCAAACAAGCGAGGAAAAAATACACTCGCTTTGTTTGACTCGTCGATTTGACCGAGCGAAAGAAATTCGCGAGTTTCGAAATTTTCCATCGACGATTTCTCGAAGGCAAACGAATTGATCGTCTTGAAATATTGATATTTGTTCCGGGATGCACGTGTTTTACGTAATGATTTTTTTTCAAAGCTTATAAATTCATGTTGTATCAAATTTTGACGTTACACACGTGATCGTTTTTTCATTTTTTTCGAATTTTTATTCAATTTCGTAACTATGATTCAATATTTTGAAAATGAGTTTTTCGACCATTTTTTGACAGTCCAGTAATGACTGCTAATAATCCATACAATTTTCCAGATTTTTTGTGAAGAAATCGAAGATTAATTTTCGAGTGCTCTATTACGTTAAATAAATTCTAAAAACTATGATTGTATACCATTTTTGTCAAATCTCTCGAAAAAACGTTCTTGCTACTTCCCACCCCCTGCTACCCTCCCGAAATATCAATATTTTCAACCTCGCATAACGTTTATTTATATCGACGTCTCTCGAAGCATAAACTGACGTTGAAGGGGCCTTACGTTTTTTTGCAAAAAACGGCAATTCCGACTTTTGTGCAGAACCGGATCCTCGCGAAAACAGGTTCCCGCGCGTTCCTTTCGATCTGCGCGCGCCGGCCGCTTTTAAATGCCCCCGCGTCCCTTTTTCGCGAAATTGTTTTTCCCGAGAGAAAGTCCCATCTCGATTTCTCGATCAATCTCCGGTTCGATCGGCAATTCGAAGTTTAAAATACACTTCTCGAATTTTTGAAATCATTTTTGTAAATGATCTATTTAGACAGATTTTCTCTGTACGATCTAAAATCTGAGTCATGTGCAAAAAACGAACAAATTTAGTGAACAAATAAAAAAAGATATGAAAAAAATGTTGATTACATTTCTAAAAAATCGATACCGTCGGATTTTTCGTATACTTAATCCAAAATGTATTTTCGTAATTTTTTTCAAGATCCAAATCCTTATTTTGCTGAACCTTCAACGGTTACATATTTTACAACCGCGATTTTTACCGGTTTTCCCAGCTTATCGGACATTTTTATCACGAGAATCGATACCGCGGTAATAGAAGGATGATCGGCGATAAATTCAAATGCGCGATAATTGTTGAAGGAAAGACTTATCGAGCTTTTTTATTCGCGCGAATGTTGTACAAAATACTTTTCAAAAAATCGAAAACTGGGAAAATGACGACTAAAAATAAATTTTCTTTTTCCGAGAGTTTCAAAACAATGAAAAAAATTTTGCATAATTCATTAAAAATATCCTTTCAAGAACCATTTTTTATATCTCAACAAATTTCCCCATTTTTTCAAACAAAACCAAATTTTCCTCTTTCAGTCGATTCCGACACAATTTTTCCGTCCAACGACAAATCTCTCCAATCGATCGCTAACTAAACGAAGGCGGAAGAAAATTTCGAAAGTTCGAGCCAAGAAAACGGTAAACTGGTTCCGCGCCCGAGCCAAAAAGGAAACACACGTACGAATAAAAAAATTGTAACAGCAGGGGGGAGGGGGGTTAATTCTAATTTTAATGAATTTTAGTTGCGCAACCGTGTAACGAGTCGCCGACGAGCGTCAAGGTTCCGGAGCGAAAGAAAAACTTTCTTTGTCGCGAAGGACGACATCGTGATACCGAAGGAAAAATACCGGTTTTTCATTACCGCCTTCGAAACTGTATCGCGTGGATTATCGTTACGCCGGATAAAGGTCGGGACGTTGAAAAAATGGTTCCCTCGTTTTTTTATCGTTTCACGGTTGCAAATCGTTATTTCTGCGGAGATATCCGTTTTAGCGAGGCTCTTAAGGGGGCGCGAAACCGAACGTCCTTGGGCAGGGACGCAGGCAAAAATATAGCGAAATTAATGATTTTTTCGGAATATTCCGAATTTTGGGAATATTTAGATCAAACGGACGTTTTATTTAAAAAATGAAGAAATATGCAAAATTTTGAACCACATTCGAATTTTTCCAGGACTTCCTGAAATTTCAAATTTTCCTTGACATTCGAAAAAAACGTAAAAAATGAAGAGACTCCTGAACAAGTAAGCATAATCATCGAAATTCCCGTCAAAACACAACACGTGTGCCGCAAAAATGCGACGAGGTCCCCAGAAAAAAAACACTCGCACATTTCGCGTTCGATAAATCACTCGATTCATTCGACTCCTTAAGAACGTTTCGAGAACCTGTTCCCGCGGGGCCTTCTAAAAAAAGACTCTCGCCTAATGCAAATTTTTTTTTGCGCGCGTTTTGTAATTCCACATTCCGCGCTTTCGAGCTTTTTAAGAACCTCCCGAGATTTCAGTTCCTTATTGGGGGTCGTAAAAAATCCGTTCTTCCCACCCTAACTCGCAATAAAAATTGGGGGAATTGATAATTCGGCCGTATGAAAAGATTGCGTTATGCACTTTCGAAGTGTGCGGGGATGTTTATGAATCGTGCGTGTGGGGATAAAGTCGTTTCGTTCGCGTTTTGTTGTCGTATGGAATTACCGTTTTTGGGCGTAACGGGGTTTTGAGTACAAAAACAAACGAATGAGAAAATACAGGGTAAAAACTGTGGAATGCAAAATTTATCTAGTGTATGTAGGTCATCTTTAGATCGAGTATGAAAAATTTTCAATTTTTTAGATTCCTAGTCCTATTTTTGGACATTATGAAATAACTGCAATTTTATGAATGTATGAGAAATTGTAGAACGTTTTAAGAATTTTGATAAATTTTAAAAAAAGTTCACAATTTTTAAAAGTCTCACAGATTTTCAGAATGTTTTGAAAACTATCCGAAATTTTCAAAAATATCCGAAAATTCAATAGAGGGAGTATTTTTCCACAAAAAGTAAATTAATTTGCAAATATTTCAATACCCAATTGAACGCGGATGAAATAACCCGTAAGATACATTTTTGGAACAATCGTATATTTTTTATTAATTAAATTTCGGATAATTACACGCAATTTGTACTCAAAACACGACCCACGTAAAATTTCGCAACACGTTGCGAAGAAAAGAGAGAGGGACCCTCGCCAGAACATGATGAACTCGACTCATCGAATTAACCTTTAGCCAGAGCAACGGCACAAATTAGAAGTCCCGATGAACGTCGCAATTAAGACAAATTCTAATTTAATTACACTCCTTATCATATTTCTGCCACTAGCATGACAACATTTTTCGGCAACCATCAGAATATTCAAGACGCGAAATTTTCCTGAAAACTCAGCGAAATAACAGTTAGTGCTGTTTTGCTTATTTTCGGGGATTTTAAAGATGAATCACCCTAAAAAACGAGATTTGGTTCCCCAGATGTAGCGAAATGCTAGAAGATGAATGCCAAAAACTCGTCCATATATTCCTTTTTATCTCCTCATTTTTTTTTTTAGAGATGGGAAACTACGCAACTATCCTTTTCCCACTCACGGGAGCAGTCGTTAGGTGAAAGCGAGAAGGCGATAGTATTGCCCACCCTTGATTTTTTTCCTCGCGCCCGAAAGAGATTGATAGCGATGAAACACGTACCACGGTCCGATCTTAATGATTCATTATTAAAATTCACCCGAAACATCCATTTGATAATTTAAAAAAGTACCCTGGTTCGTCATTGCGATAACAAATGACGGAGCGCATAAAATACAGCTCTGGTTTTGAATGATTCATATTGTTGATCCAAGCGTTTAGATTGGAAAAATGCACTACATAGTTAATTAAGGCAATGAAAATGATGTCAGAAATTATTGGAAGTCATGTTTCTTATGCAAATTTTGATATGTAGAAATTTGTGTGTACTTGAAAAAATAATTGTCTGAAATTGAAAAATTGAAAGTAGGTGTTCTGAATTCGTGAAATAACAAAAAAAAAATTCTTTTCGAATTAAAACGAGTTACTGTCAGTTTTAGATTCATTTTCACAATATTTCTTTCATTTTTGAACTACTAAATTATCAAAATCTTAAAGAAAATGAACGAAATTGTCATATTTAAAGTAATTGTTCATTTCTCGAACATTTAGATTTTAGAATTCAGAAATATTCTAAATTGTTGCAAATGTTTATCTTTTGTTAATCAAAATTTTTCGATTTGGATACTGAAAAAAAATTATACGTGTCCAAGAATTTTAAGAATTCCCAGAAATTCCGTAAATTTTCAAATTTTATTCACTTAGTAATTCAATTTAAGTTCATTTTAAATAAAAAAATTACAACGAATTCCAAAAAACTGTCTCATTTCTGATAACTTAAGATAGAAATTTTGCCCACACTTGCAGTATTGTCAGTTTTAGATTCAGTTTCACAATATTCCTTTATTTTTTGAACTACTAAAGTATCAAAATCTAAAATAAAATGACCAAAATTTTCAATTTTTAGTTAATTGTTCATTTCTCGAACTTTCAGATCTAAGAATTCACAAATGTCTAAATTTCGGGAGATGCTTATCTTTTGTAAACTAAAAATTTGTGATTTGGAAATTTAAAAAAATTCGTGTCCAAGAATTTTAAGAATTGCCAAAAATTCCGTACATTTTCAAATTTTCTTCTATCAATTTTATTTATTTTAAATTCATTTTAAATTAAAAATCACAACGAATCCCAAAAAAGTGGCTTATTCAAGATAAAAAATGTTCCCAAACCCTCAGAAGTCTATCCATCTTCCCTCTGAAATTCAATTTCGCAAAAATCGAAAAAATGAAAAAAAGAAAAAAAATCCGCGGTTTCGTGCCGGAAACGAGTAGGGATCACGCTCCGCGAGAGCGGAAGAAGCGCTTTCCCACTCTAAATCTCGTCTTCGCGGCTTCTCTCTCGTTATTTCTTCACTCGCTTCTCGCACAATCGCGTAGGTTTAATTGGGCCGAACGCTCCAGGTGCGCAAGATTCTTCCGGCATAATGCCACTCGGAGACAATGACTTGTTATTGCAATAATAATAATAAAAATAATGGTAATGACCGTATTATGAAACCAACACGCCAACGTAAAAATGCGCGTTACGCAACCGAGTTCTCGTTTACTTCCAGTAAAAAACGGTAAAAATACTTGAATTTTGATTAATCAGTTTTTTCGGCCCTCGGATTAAACGTCGTTGATTTTCCAGTTCTTTGATTGCATTTCCATCCTTTTCAGTGGAGGTTGAATTTTTGAATGTTTGAATTTCATTTATTCATTCTAATCAACAACGTCAATTAATTTGAATTTTATTAGGGATTGATAGGCAGCATTTGATTTTCAAATCTTGGAAAATCTGTAGTGAGAATGCCCAAAATTATGATAAGAAAAATTTCCTCATATCAGAAATAATCGTAATCAGAATTCTAGAATTTTAGAGAGTTCCCTTTTTTCTCATAATCCTCGAAATGCCCTGATTACTGGTATTTGGAATGAGAGGAATATTGTTTATTGCGAAAAATGTTTTCTCATTCCTTGAGTAATTTTCTTAATGCACGGCGAACATTCCCGTAATAGCTCGCGGCGAGGCGGCGCTGCGTTGCATCTTCGTAGTTGACGAGTGTCACAAGTCACAAGCAGTCAGTTGCGGCGCGAACGCGGTGAAATGTGCCTCGCGCGCTTCTCTTGAAAATTCGCCAAAAATTACCCGCGAAACATGAGTGCCCGTAGAAAATTCGTGTGCAAAAATATCCCGATTAAATGTTGATTTTTTCGTGCGAATAGCCAAAAAAAATCGAGGACAAATTTGCAAAAACAAAAGACGAGGAAAATTTTTCATTCGATTGGAAAATGAAAATGCACCTATAGCAGACGGAAATCGAGGAAAAATCTGGAGGCAAGGAAAGATTTTGAGTTTTTCATTTCATTCGAATATGTGAACAATTTTGTCTATCATCGATGAAAATCAAGGAAAAATCTCGAATTTTCCATTGAATTGGAGGATAAAAATTTGTCTGGCAAAAATTGTGGGACAAACAGTTTTTGATTTAAAAATTCAAGTCAAACAAATCGAAAATTTGAATTTAAAGATTCAAAGACAGAAATGTTCCAATTTTTGAAACTTAAATATCGTATACATTTTTTTAAAATCGTCTCTGTATCAACCTGAAAAAGAGCCTCGAAAATCCGTTATCCCATAACCGTTTCAGATCAAAACCCAAACATTTACACGCTTCATACCTCGCGCATAAAATACCGCAAATATTTTCCAGCTCAAACGCGGTCAAATGCAAACTACCCCAAACGAGTTTCGAGCGCGAATTCAACCTCCTTTCGCGCCTCGTCAATTCCGTATTATTCCGAGTCTATGAAAACCCGTGGAAAAAGGATAAAACAATGGCGGGCCGAAAAATGGCAACCACGAAAAGGCATTTCATTACAAGATTCTGGGGACTTTATAATGGCCCGCGCGCAAACAGGATTATTTGTAACTCCGGCAATGTTCCTTTGTAAGGAATGCAAATAGTGCCGGATCACGCGACGGGAGAATCGAAAGAGTTCGCGGAGAGTGCTATTGGGATTTGCATATTTGTCCCGAACAAAAAGGGACGTTTTGGCCTTGTATAGCACCGACAAAGTTCAGCGCGTAATCAAGGACGAAGAGGATTTTTTCGGTTCCTTAAGGAAAAATCCTCTATGGGAAAATTTCTTTTTCTCTTTTGAGGAAAAAACTGAATAATGTTGAATGGAAAATGTTTTCAAAGGAATAT
>JAPYZK010002966.1:0-26380 GCA_030522785.1 Platygaster equestris | reverse complement strand
GAGAAAAAAAAAAAAAAGAAAAAAAAAAAAAAAAAAAAAAAAAAAAAAAAAAAAAAAAACCCGAGAGGATCGAGTCCTCGTGAAATTTCGATAAGGCCGATAAAGATAGACGATTTTAAACATCGACGCTTCCGTTTCGGTAGCGCGACTTTGACTCGAAACGACGGATCAATAAAATACGTGTCTTATCACGGCAGGGTTTCTTTCCCGGTGTATCAAAGGTGCAGCAACACTTGACAGAAACGAGCGCGAAAATGGCCTTTTTCGCGCCGAATTTTCCGGTTTCAGAGGGGAGGAAACACCGTTTTCAATCTCCACATTATTTTTTATGAAATACACTCAACTTTCAATAAAGTTCCGGTTCCAAAAATACAGTATACTCCCGGTTAAAGTTCTTCGAACACAACAAACTCTCGATTAAATGCGTGAAATTTTCCAACTTCTCCAATATCCCGAATTTTGCATTATTTTTCAACTCAGTGCTCGAGTTTTGTTCGCGTTGTTTTTCGTACTCGGCCGCTTCGCCTTGTCTCGAGCCGAATAATAAAACACGAATCGATGCGCAACTAAATCTTCGGCGTTTCTGGGAGAAGGCGAGATTTATGTTCAAAATGGTAATACGCGAGCTGTACCAAGCGTTCAAAGGTACGGGCACGAATTATGATATCGAGACATCTGCATAACCGCGTTTGGAAAAATATAGGCAAAGAAGCTGAATCAACTGCCAAGAATCGAATATATTACATCCACGAGAACGCTCGGGAGAGGAAAAAAGAGATTTTATTTATCCTCGCGTATTGAGATTTGGCGCAAAAAAATGTACCGCTCGCGCTTTATATACGTACTCGAGAATTTCGCGTCGCTGGAAACGACGGATGATCAAAAGGCGGATCGGAAAGTCGGGATCTTGAAAGTCTTGGGAATATTTTGCAAGCGATTCGAGAACCTCGAATTTATTATGATTCATCGTTATAAAAAATGTTCTTGGGAAGAGTTTTTCTTCCTATTGAATTCAGTTTCGTACACATTTGGGATTTTGTATTAATGTACTTACTTTTTTATTGTACATGCAGAATTTAAGTATGTAAATTGTTTACAGAAAAGGAATAATATTGACGAATAACTGGATTTAAACGAGTCGTGTAGAAATGACAGTCTTAAAAGGACTTAAATCGAGAGTCAAGTGTATTTACAGGATTTTAATAGAGAGTTTACTGTAATAAAAAGGTTCAAATCGAAAGTTGCTTGGATGAAGAGGACTTATATTCAGATTTCATGACAGTTGGATGACTTTCATTGGAAGTGTACTGTATTTAAAAAACTTTTACAGAAACTCGACTGTATTTGAAGGACTTACAGTCGAAGTTGACAATTTTGAAGGACTTTTGGAGTCTAGTTTGTTGGAGGTGCTTGCATCGAGACATTACTGTATCCAGAGGACATTTTACAGACTTGACTGTATTCAATGAATTCATCTCGAGAGTTAACATTACGAAATGATTCATTTTTCAGAACAGACATTACTTTATAATCGACTTCGAGAATTATAGGACACTTTCAGAGCTTTTACATCGTGCAGTTTCGAGAGTTGACTGTGTCCAAAATATTTTATCTGAAATACATCCCATCTGAGCACTTACCAGTTCCAAAAAATGGACGTTAAAATTTCTTGTGAATCGCAAGATACACATTTCCCATACGTCACGCGCGTTAAATCGCGCGAAGAAAAATGTTCCGAGCACAGCTGGCCGAACCTTGACCTCCTCGATTCGGGAAAGCTCTTGGAGCCAACGAAAATATAATGGCCGGTGCAACGGGCCGCACATTATACTCTCTTTTGTGCGGCCCGCGCTCACAAAAGTACGATGAAATATCGCGCTTTCATTGTTCGGCCTTTTTTCGCTTTCCCACTCGAAGTTTCCTCGGGATCCGACACATTTTTCGCGGTCATTTTATTACCCCCGTTTTTTTTTCAACATCCGCGAGACTTATTCTCCGCGAAAAGAAAACGTTTTATTGAAGAATGAAGAGAACATTTCCTGGGGCTATATTGTATTTTAATTGCGCTCTTTGATATCTTGGGCGCTTGCGTAAATATTGGATCAAGGAATGGCATTTATCGGGGAAAGTTTAGATGCGGTTTCCCATAGATTCGCAATCATCGAGAGAGTTTTATTGCGCGAATCGTAAATTGCGATTGTAAAATTTTGCCAGGTGGAAGAGTGTTATGTCGAGTTGGTGGAAGCGTTTTGTGCTGCCACGATTTTTTTTGAACGTCGTTGGGGTTTTTTATTCGGCAAGGTGGAATGGTTTGGCAAATGTGGCTTTTTTGTGGTTTGGACGTGAAATTTACGGCTTGCAAATGGTTGCACAGGAATGAATGACAAATTTTGAAATTTTTGAAATTCTTATGTTTTTTGAGTATCTGGGTGCTTTATTTCAGATGGTGTTAATTTTGAGATTTGGAATATCGTTCTTCGTTGAATTTAATTAAATTTTTTTCTAATTTGCAAATTATACACAAAAAACTGAATTATCTTTTCAAATTATAATAGTTATAAAAAAATTGGTGAAATTCGATTTCAGTTAATTTCGATTCGTCAAATTTGGTTAAATTTTGGATTTTCCGAAAACCTCAAAAATTAATCATTGTATAAACGATTCATTGATTAGTAAAATCTTTTCATCAGTTACGTACGACAAAATTCGAGTTTTTTTCATAATTCATCCAATCTCACAATTAATTTAAAAACACATCAAAAAAATGATTTATCCACTACTTAAATTTCGTTTGATTAAAAATCCACTCAGTTTCAGTAAAAATCCTGCAAATCAAACTTGAGTGGAAATTCAACTCTAAATCGGTAAAATCTTTGATTTTTAAGTGATATTTCACTCCAAAAAACATAGTAGAATTCAAACAATTTTCTTGAGTGAAACGTCACTCTACAAAAAGTGAAATTTTAATAAATTTTGAGTGGACTTTTCACTTAATCTTGATTTGCTGATATTTATTCTCTCTCTCTCTCTCTCTCTCTCTCTCTCTCTCTCTCTCTCTTTCTCCCTCTCTCAAAAAAAAAATTAAATATCCGATTTTCTCTCGATTTCCCGATTTTTCGTCCCAGAACCCAAGACTCATCATCGCGGAGCCCGACTTTCGTCGAAACGTCGTCAGCGCGGGCGATCGTGAGGAAAATTATAGCGATATTCCCAGCGGAAAAAAGTGTACGATCACGGTCTACGTCACTCAAGAGCCCGCGCATTTGCGATTCAGACGATATAATTGCGCTTTTCAGGGATCGCCGAGCGCGGAGCAAGGTGGATTAGAATTTCAAATCCCGTCGAAATTTTCGCGCCCCGATAAAAATGGCGCGCCTAACGACGCATCGCGGAGCTCGCCGCGATAATAAACGGATGAATATCCGCGAAATAGTGCCACGGGGCACTCGAGGAAAGCCAAGGTCCGACATGGCGTTGCACTCGAGCTGTTTACATCGGGTTTCGCTGTATTACGTACACGTACACGCCGGTCTCTCAACGAGTCGCGTTTCGCTGCATCGCGAGATGCAGGGGGTATATAACTCCAGACCCTCCCTCCCTCCCTCCCGACCCCCCTGCGCCATTTAACCTAGGCCGCGTCAGCATTTCAACCGTGAAAAGTCCTTGATATGTTCCTACTCGTTGCGATAAAGATACGGGGGGAAAGAAACTGCGAGAAATCTCTTCTCGCGATTCGAGTGATTGATGTATAGGAGGGATTTTTTTCTTTTTTCCTTTTTTGACGATGAAGTTTGAAGTTGGGGGATTTTCGGGAGAGTAAAAAATTTAGAAGAGCTTTTTCATTAGAAATACGTTATTTGATTTTAGTTATCATTTTGGAATTTTCAATTTCGGAGTTTAAAAATGTAAAATGGAGCCTTTCAATAATTTTTGTTATAAAATTCAGAAAATGCAGAAGATTCTGGAAATCAAATTATGTATATATATTTTACATGATGGAGAATTGTAATTCTAGCTTATGTTTTTTTTATGAGAGTTTTGGGATTTCCAAGTTTTAGAGAAATTTTAGAGAATGTTGAAGCTCGGAAGGATTTTGAAAATTGAGAGAACTTGAGTTTTGAAGAATTTTGAAGTTGTAATTCTTAGGAAGGTTGAAAACTTCCGAAATTATAGGATTTTGAAACTCAGAAGTTTTGTACAATTATGAAGTTTTGAAATTTTTTTAATTTAGAAATTTCACAAGTTTTGGCATTTTTTTTTTGATGTTTGAAAATCGTAACGTTTTGAAAGTTTCCAAGTTAAAAAAATTATGAATTTTCGACAATTTTTGGAGCCCTGGGATTTTTGTTTTTTGAAAAATTATGAAATTTCAAAAGTTTTGGAAATTTCGGAAGTTTTTTAATTCTGAAGTTTTCAAGAATTCCTAAGAAATTAAAAAGTTGTGTAGCTTAAGATCTTCGGAAATTCAAACTTTTTGAGACTGCAAACAGTTTGAAGTTTTAGAGATTCCGAAATTTACGGAATCCTGAAACATAATAAATTCGCCAGGATTTGAAAGTATCTTCGAGTTTGGGAGCATTTTCAAATTTTAACTGTATTTAAGTTTTGAAACCATCGAAAATATTCAAAGTTCCAAAGGTTATTTACGAAATTTCAGAATTTCAAGAATTCGTAATAATTTCCAAGTTTTAAGAGAATATAAAAAAAATTCCAAGTTTCAAACTCATAAAGTTCAGTAATTTCAAAATTTCCAAACATTTCGGAAGTCGCAGAAATGTCGAAGATTCTAAATTCTTCGGTAAAAAAATCCCGAAAATTCCATAATGTAACACAATTTCGCAGTCAAGATAAAAAAGTTGCAAATTCGATTACAGATTCGTCTCGGTATCACATTTTCCCTAACCCCCCGCAAAATCTCCGAACTCTCCACTTTCCTGATAGAACCACCTTCTGTCGCAACTTTTTCCCATCACCCTTCAAAACTCCCGGATTAATCCGCCGGTCCATCATCCCTCAACCCGAAGGTCGAGCTGAGGTGAGAGAAGTGGAAGCAAAGATGGGATGGAAGAAGGTAAGAGGATCAAGGGCAACGAGAGGAAGCGGAGGTGAGAATAAAGAGAAAAAAAGTAGCGGTTCTTCGGTGAAGGGAGTTGAGGGGACAAGAAAGAGAAGGCAAAGGCGCAAAAGCGTTCACCAGAAAAAGAGCGACGAAGCAGATCTCCGCGAAACCCGACTTCAGGTTGAATCCACCCACCCGTGCAACTGACCTGTCCTCTCCGCTGCTCGTACCTGAACGTCCTGTTTTTCTGCGTCCCGACTCTGTTTACGCAATTCGATGGGTTTCAACGCGTCTCAGGGGGATCGGCGCTTTTTCGCGATACCTATGGGACTTTTATCTTACGATTTTTCCAATCGATATTGGGTGTATTTCGCGTGGGTAATATTGCTGGATGGACTTGCAGGTTGATGGGAAATTTCTGAGAGAGGAGAATTTCGATGTTTCATAGGGTTTTTTGTATTTTTCATAGTGTTTAAAAAAACACACGAAACAAACTGATCAAATTGCAATCCAATGTGCACACGTCGCAGCCACATTACCGCGACGTCGCGTAACGTACGATTCAGCCGAAAAAAAGCACGTGGACTCTTCGGAATCGAGCTCGAAAACGAGGCTATAAACTCGATTCGCGATTTAACGGGTTGTTTCTCGCCAGCGAAAAGCGAGCATAATGCGGCGATAAAACGCCGCGATCGAACCGATTTCCCGGCTCTTTATCCCGCTCTCCCGAAAGAGGCTGGAATCTAACTCAGCTGCCAATTGATTTGACGAAGGAACAAAAAGCAATGGCGTTTCAAAACCGCGCGCTGCTGCCCACACGCGCGTGAAATGTCGTTTCGCCCACGCGAATCGCTCTCAGCTCATTACCGTTTAACTCGTCTCATTACCCAATCGGTCACGCGAACGCGCGTCGCGTGAGAAGCCGTCCACTTCGGACCCCGAATTTTCTTTTTTCTCCCAAGCTTCACGGCGAAAAGTTATCTTGAGAAGTTGGGGGAGAAATCGTGGACATCGAGGTAACATTTTTAGTATAGTGTGTAGAATTTGAGATGTTCTCACGACAATGTTAATACACTGAGAGAAGATACATTTACTGTTAAGATACGAATATTTGATTATGGCGAAATGAATATATATTTGCTCCAAATATACGACATTTTCAATTTAATATGACGTGTCAACAGTTAACAAATTATTTTAAATTCAAAGTTTGATACATTTGGGGCAAATTTATATTGATTTCGCCATGAGCAAATATACGTATATCAACAGAAAATGTATCTTCTCTCAGTGTACGTTTCGAATATCGAAATTCTTCGAGAGTGTTGGAAAATTTTCAAAAACTCCAAATTTTGGATCTCAAGCATTTTGAGATTTGGGTGATTCAAAAAATCACCCAAAACCTGCAAAAACCTCAGATTATGAAAATGTAGAAACATATTAACAGGTAAATATTTATTTTCGAAAAACGAATATTTGGTCATTATATTCACTAGGGGTGGAAACTTTTACTCCTCCGAAAATTGTGATCACTCATCAGTGCTGTAAATAATCCGGGGATTTTTCATTCGATTTTATACTCGGCGAATTTTCGTGCAGCTTGCAAATTCAGAAAGCTTACACGACAAGCCCACGACAGAAGCCGTGATGAATATCCCATAGGATCGGGCCGTCTAATCAAGGCTTCTGCGGTGTCGCGTTTCATCCGAATCTCATTCATGCGGACCGATGCTATCGCGTCTTTAATGATTCCGCGCGTCCGACATTTTCCGGGCACTGATTGGACTCGAGCTCTTATAACGGAATCGTTTCGCTTGATTTTTTTTCTTCCTGCCGTCGAATAGCGCGAATCCGAAGAAACTCGAGAAGGTTTAGAAATAAAATGTCTGATTCAATCTAGGATATTTTTTGCACGTATTTTTCCGTCTTGTGTGTTCAAATGGAAATTTTAAATTTATCTTCGGTGACTTTTTTGGAATTTTGGAGCTTTGGATCGTGATTTTCATTGGTGATAACACGTTTTCAGAATTGTGGAAAATTTTGAGAATTGTGAAAACTATTGTAGTTCATTCGGAAATAACAGAAGTTCGGGATTTTTGGATATGAGTTGAAAAAAAATACTCTCATCAATTTTAAGGGATTTTTGAATTTGGAAAACATTTTGAAATCATAAGGATTTATAGAAGTGCCTTGATTAAACTTACTTAATTCAGACTTTGCGTGATTTCATTAATTCGAACAAATGCTTAACAATTCCTGAAATTATTCAAAAAAATCATTTGAGTATAATATACAAAAAAGCTCAGTAATATCTACTCAAAATTTCATAACGTGCATATTTGTTCGAATTACGAAAAATTTGACGTAGTTGTAGAAAAATTCGTCCGAATTTTCGGTAGCCTTTCGCGAAATACCAAAATATTGCACGAAACGTTCGGTAATCAGTTGAAAATAAACAAAAGTTGTGAAAAGTCACCGAAATTACCCAAACTTTCAGCCGAATCTCCAATTTTCGAGTACATCTGTAATCCCTCATTTATTGATCAAAATTAAATCCTATTATCTCCATTTTAAAAATTTTTTTTGCAAACTTATTTCATACTTTCGTCTTATCTCACATTAAAACTGTCTTTTGATGTTCCTAATGATTCCGAGTTACCAAATCATCATGCTGATTCAAAGGTGAAAATAATTCTAACTGAATCATCATCTAGCATTTTTCAAAACTACTCATTCGCATGACCTCATCATTAAATTTTTCAAAATACAAAAATTTCACACGTCCCCAAAATTATAAAAGAACGGAACAAAATTAACCAACAATTAAAATCACCCAAATCGTGTCACCTTCAACAAAATTAAAACTACCAATGATCATTAAATACAATTTTCGCGTATTGTTATTTTATAGCTGACATAAAGCCGAAACAAATGTGGGTCAATTAAAGCGGGCATTCGAAATGACTTTTTCGCAATTTATCTATGTCTGGTGCGTAAATATGACTGTTCTTTAAAAAATTTTACGTCGTATTAAACAACCGTGATGAACAATACAAAAAATTTTCCCAATTCTTTCGTTTATTTATTCATAAACGCTTTATTGCAATTTTCCAACAGTTAATGACGACTGAAACCCATCAGCTTCATTAATACGCAATATACCGATTTTTGCAATGCGATATTCAAAGATGAATCAAACGCGTTGAACTTTCCTTCCTTTGATTTATGGTTTTATAACCCAAGTCTCAATGATTCGAACAGCGCGCTATCACTGGGAACCTCCGCAGAACATTTATAATACATCGTACGTGACCTAATATATTCATCAGCGTAAACTCATTATTGCACATGATATTAAAATTCATGAAAACGTTCGATTGAGTCATTAACATTATTCAGTTAAATCCGATACTGCCCGAAGAGAAAAGTTGTGATACGGAAATTTATTGGTGCTTTCGCATTCATCTGTGAGTTCTCACGTATCATTTCGCGTCGTGTTGCAGAGCTGCAATATTGTTCCGAGCGAATTTGAATATGTGATGTCATTAATCACGATCGTACTAATAGAAATTTGAAAATTTTTGCGAAATCAACATTCTTGTCCAATTTTTTTTATAGGATAAAGGGATACTTCCTTAAATTTCGAATTCTGAATTTATAAATTTTGAGCTATTGAATTCATAAAATCCAAAGTCAAATTTCCGAATTTTAATATTTCCGAAATTCGTAAACTCTTTAGAATGCATGTGGAATAAAGGATCTTGCATTGAATTTCTATATAGTTTTCAAATTTCGAATGTCCAAACTTTTTGTGTTTCTAAACATATAGAATAATTTTAAAAATTAAGATCCTTTGAAATTTCTGCAATTATTGAAGAAATTTATGAGAATCCAAATTTTTAAACCGTTAATTTTCTAATTCATTAAATTTGAAAATTTCAAAAACTCTGAGTTGGAAAATTGAAATTCTGAAATTCCTGAATTTCACAAGTTTTTACAAGGATTTGCAAATTTTTTTTCAAATCAAAAATATGAAAAATCGAGAAATTTTCGATGTCTTTATTAAAAGTGGGAAGTTTTTCAATGTGAATATCAATATCAAATTATATAATACAAAAAATGTCGAATTCCGAAAAAAATAAGTTTCAAATGTCAAATTCCAAATTTAAAATTTACGAGATTTCTCAAATTTCCTCACAAACCTCATGAAAATTCTCAAATTCGCAAAATGTCTAAAATTATCAACTTGTCTAAAACGCATCGAATTTTAAAAGTTAAATTTTGTATTCCTTTAATTTCTGAAAACCCAACTATTATAAATTTTCAAATATTCTAATATTCCGAACTTCGAATTTGTAACATAGAATCGCTAGATTTCCAAAATTCCAATTAAAAATGTCAGAATCCGAATTTCATTTCCAACAAAATATCCGAAAAAATTCCTAAATCAGTTAAAAAAGATTTTCCAGGGAGGAAGACGGATTTTCGAAAAAAGCGGAGCTCTATAGAACCCTGGGCTGCAAAAAGCAGAGTTATCTTGATCCAAACAACCGCGAATTCCATGTTTCCAGAACGAGAATTCTAAACCCTAAGCCCGATCGAGATGACGTGCTTGCTCAACAAATTCCAGGAACGAAATATTCCAATTACGGCATCAATTCGATTACGGAAACGAGAAAATATGAATGACACGTACGTTACCTCGGTGAAACATCCAATGGAACTTGTCCTCGCGAGTCATACATGCGACATGTTTTTTTTATTCGTTCCAAATTGCGCCCTTCGGGAAAATCGATTTCGGAACCTTTCCTGTTCCATAACCATGGAGAAGGAAATTGATTGGAAAACTTATTTCGTGCACAACAAACAGAAAAATGGCGGAAAATTACTCAGCTAATTTTTCTCTTCCGAAAGGTTCGATATATATTGCACTATCTGCGACATTAATTCAAAGGTACGTGTATTACGAGAATTTCGTAATTTCTACCGAGCCTTTTCTCTCAGTGCAGTTGATAGAAACAATCGGAAAAATAATAAAAATAGAGACAATGTGTCATTTTCTCGTGTCAAATCGAATTCCAAGACATTTCTGCGTCCCCTTTATCACAAGTTGCGCCCCGCTCGCTCCTAATCATCCGCATTGCCGATTACTCACGCTCCTTCCCGTTGCGAAATCGCGAATTAATTCGTCATTAATCCGCGCGCAAAGAGCGTGCCTGGATCCGTATCTCCCAAGCACGTGTAAACGGGATTAACAAAAAGGCGCACGTGAGCCTAGCTCGCTTTCGCGATATATCGCGAGTCAAACGTCATGGCACACACATGTTTAATGTCCCTCATATCGACAGTGTCCTTATATACTCGACTCTATGAAAGCCTCGAATCACTATTCGAAACTGTTCCACTCCGAAACAAATACAATCTCGCAAGCAAACGAAATAATCCTCGAACAGCATCTTATCCAGCTAGATGGAATTAAATTATCGATTCATCCATCGGTTGTTTCTGCCAAAACCTGGAAAATCTACAATCATACGAAACTTCCGAAACGGGCTGAAAAATCCAAACTGTAATCGAAAATCGGGAGCAAGGGGTCGATCATCGGAACACTCACCTCGGCTATACGCTCGCGAACTACTTTCTAGGTCAAATTAATACGTATCCCTTTAGAGTAACGGCACTCGGCGCCGTTTCCGCAAACGAAATTTTACTAAAGACACGCGGTAATTGCGGTTTCCAAGAAAACAACCATCTCCGGCTCGTTCCTCAATTAGAGAAATAATTCCGAAGCCGGAATACCCGAATTAACTTCAATTTCCTCGGGGCCCGAACTTTAGCCGACTCCGGAATTGATATTTCAAAAAGCGAGCTGCGAATGAACGCTTAATGCCATAATCCTTTTCTTCGCATGCCCAAGTCCACCGTCGCTTTATTTATGGCCACTTTTCTCGACGTTCATTTCTCGCGGCAAAAGTAAAAGCCGCGCCGAACGTAAAACATAATCTCGCAGATGCTTCGACTCCGGGGAAAATAAGGGGGAAAAGAAAAAAAAAAAAAACTGGCGTATCGTAACGCGTCCCGCGCGGAATCTAATAAATAACGCCGTCAAAACGGGCCGATATTTGTAATGGGAAAATTATGCGCCGATCGAAATTTCCCGGCGTTTTCGGCGATGCCTTTTTTTCCCGGAGCGGGCGAAAGCGCCGAGTATGCAAAACTGCGCCGGGAATTTTGTTTTGGGAATAATTCGAGCCCTCGGACGGGATAGGGGAAGCACGGTAATCGAGCGTTCCCCAAAGGGTTCGACCCTTGCGAGGAGAAGTTGGCGAGAGGTCCGCGCGTCCACTTTTATGGGGTTGTTTGCGAAAAACACGGATGCACGGGATTTGAGAGGGTGTATCGAGAGGATATTATAAACAGAGGAAATTACGAGTTCCTTGGATTGTGTTGGGAATTTTATGAAATTTGCAAAATAAAATTCCGACACAATTGAAAATTTTCACCAGTTGATCAAATCGTTCCAAATTGTTCTAAATTGCAAAAATATTCAAATTTTGTGGAGTTTCCCTAACGTCCAAAAATTGCACATTTGAAGAATCAGAATTTCATTCCCTATTCAACTATTCAGTTTTATTTTGTGTGCTCATTATCATCAACCGAACCATGCAGCACAGCACATTCTCAATATTTTTCGACAACAAACACGCGCAAACACTCCTTATCATGGCGAGAAAAAAAGTGGGAAAAGAGTTAGTTCCGAGGGCAGCAGATAAACAAACGCCCAAGATCATTGTTAAATGGCCTGTCGAGGTCTTGCCCGTTTTCTCTCTCTCTCCGAGAGCGCCTGCAATATCTTGATTAAAAGAGCGGGAAATATGGCCGACTCGTTATATGGACGAAAGATTAGCTTTGACGCATGGCGACGGAGATTGCGAGCCCTCATTCGCGTTATACGTCTACCCCCATGACCCACCCTCCCGCACGGAAAAATCCCCGAAACCGCATGTCGCCGATTTTCTGCGCGTGACCGGCATTTTCAATCGATAATCGAACGCTATCTGATCGTGATTTATGACGACGATGAAGGGAAGAAAAATCGGGGCCAACCGAGGGCAAAGAATTGAAAAGTACCATGATGATTTTAGGAAGATTGCGCATGATGGAAGAGTTTTTTGGAAAAGTTATGAAAGAACCAAAAATTTTTCGGTGTCTTGAAATTTAAGAACGAAAATCGTTCGAATTTCCGAAATATGCAAATTTTTATTTGTGCGTATCAAATTTTGACTAGCTGTACCAAATTTTTGTTTAGCTGAAACGCATTTTTGGTCGCTGGTAATAAAATTTGGTTCTCTCTACCAAACTTTTTGGTTGCTTAAATATCTACCAAACGTTTGGTTGGCTGTACCAAACGACTGGTGATTCATCGAATTTTCAGAACATTTCGGGAATTATGAAAAATGTTCTGAAAATGCCTAAAATTCAACGTTTCATGTGTAAACGTAGAATTTATATCCCTGTCCAAGTTTCGAAATGTTGCCCGTCCCAATACGTTCAATGACCAGTCTTTTCCAAGCGACGCGGAAAAGCCCGCAAAGCCCTCGTTACTCGCGTCCGAATATCGAACGCGACCTCGGGGGGGGGGGGGGGGGGGGGGGGGGGGGGGGGGGGGGGGGGGGGGGCGGGGGGGGGGGGGGGGGGGGGGGGGGGGGGGAGGGGGGGGGGCGGGGGGGGGGGGCGGGGGGCGCGGGGGGGGGGGGGGGGGGGGGGGGGGGGGGGGGGGGGGGGGGGGGGGGCAAACGGCACCAGTGGCATATGAAACCCTCGCGAATTGCGGATACACGGAGAGCAGGATGTTCCATTGAAATATGGAAGCGGCTTAATGCGCGCGATCTGCAAATGGACCGAATGCCGAGTGAAACCGCGGATGTAATTTTCAATTTCTCTAGGACCGTTTAATTAGCTCCGAAATACATGTGAACGTTGCGAAAGTGGCTGGTGAAAACATTCGTTTTCGATGATTTCGTCGGTTTCGATGATTTTCGATGATTTCGACGGGAATGAATGTTTTGATCGGAAGATGAATTATTGGAAATTTCGAACGTTGAAAAATGGAAAATGATGCATTTTTTTGTATGCCGAATTGAAATAAATGAATTGATGGAATAGATTGTCAATGGGTTAGTAATAATTTGTGTGATGGAATTTTATTCTTTCGATTTTAGCCATTCAAATTTTGACAATTCAATGTTTTTTGGGGGAAAAAAACATTTAATTGCCAAAAATTGAATGGGTCAAATCGAAAGAATCAATTCCATCATAGAAATGAACGAACTTTTTCAGAATTTTTTTGTAAATTGTTCAAATTGTTGAAGTTGTGAATTTTTCAATTTGTTGAGGTTTGATCATGTTTTTCTTTATTTCTATTCATTTATGGATTTTCGGGTTTTTACTTCGGAAATTAGAATGTCTGATCAATTACGATTGATGGTTCAATTTTTAAAACTCATGGATTTTGAAATTGTAATATTATGCAATTTCGGAATCTCAATTTTTGGTTGCTGGTAAAAAATATGGCTATTTTATAGTTTGGTATTGTGAAATTATATGTTTACAATGTTGGAAATGGAATAATATCTTCAATTTTAGTGATCGAAAATTACTAACTTTTCGTGATTGAGGAAATAAAATATTAATGAAATCATAATTTTTGAGAAATATAATCCAAACTAAATATTTCGGATTATACTTGAAAAAAATGTTTTCTCAAATAATTCTAAATATTCTGATCAGTCGAAATATGACTATTTAAATAGTAGAATTTCGATTCTTATGATTTCCATTCAATCCTGTTTCTGTCAACCCAAGGCCATCGCAAATATAATTCCCAAAAAATGTTGGCCTCCATCAAGAATCGAAAACTTGTGACCCGAAAGATTCCTCCTCCTCTTCCTCAAAAAACCACAGCTCGGAAACGTTCACGCTCGAGACGTTTCGGGAACGCTCATTATGGCCCCCGAGACTTCCGCAGGTAATTCGAGGGTCCGTGTCCTCGATCGCAAAAATGCACAATACCGCGGATGCGAAAAGCCACGAAATAAAGCAAGGCGCAAGGAGCCGGAGAAAAAGGAGCCCGGAAAGTCACGCTGAATGACGATACGCGAAGACGGCCATAAATTTCGTATTTATTTCCAGCGGACGAGTCGTCCCTGTCCCATGCAAATCAGCCGGAGAAAAATAGATGATAGGAAAGGGAAGAAGGGTCGGCGAAACTCCACCGAGGAAAAAGGAAGAAAATAAGCCTCGAGCTCTCGGGATCGAGGTTTAGGTTTTTATCATCCCGATGAATGAGGTAACGAGGGGAAAAAAGACCCGGCTTTCTTTTCGCAAAAGGGATTTTTTTTAGAGGCACCGATGAAATTTTTTTCAATTTTTTGGGAATGAAATATGAATATTAAAAAAAAAAACTTGAATATTAAAAAGTCCAGAATTCTGTGTCGTTGAATTGAATTTCAATTAAACTGTCAGAGTTTCGAATTTTTGTACTGCATTTTCAGTTTTCTAGGCCTGCATTTTTTTAGTCACGAACTCTGAAATTTTTAAAATCGAGTCAATTGAAAGAAATCTCCAGAAATTATAAAACTCAATAATTCATGAATTTGTTGACTCAAACTGAGTGATTTCGGATTTAAGAATTTGAATGTAAACATCTACATATCCCAATATCGAAAGAAATTTCCGAAAAACACATACAAAAACGAAAATTCGATACACCACATTATAACAAAATCGAATAATTTCTAAATTAGCATTTGAAAAATTTCAGAACAGCAGTACGAAAAACAGAAAACTTAAAATTCAACAATTGCAGACTGCAGAACTTTAATGAACAACGTCTAAAAATTAAACTACTCGAAATTCGAAAATCGAAACTCAAAAATTGTAGAACCTGTAAATTTCAATCTTATATGAATTCAAAAATTCCGCTTACAGGATTCAAATTCACAGACTTCGAACAGCAATTAAATCCATCAATCAAATTAAATATCCCAAAACTCCAACACCACCTAAAACTGCATCCAAACCTCCAGTGACCTGTAAAATTCGTCCCAAAACCCACCTCAGCCTCGCAAAATAACTTCTCGTTTTCCATCATTATCAAGACACGCCAACCCAAAAAAAAAAACGACTACACATTCAAACAGCTCGAATTCGCAGTGCATCGCCGGCGCGAATTCCGAGAGAACGCAAGCTCGCATCGCCGAGAGTCACTGCAGGCACTCGCGGGGAGAAGAAAATTTACGTAAAATATTCGACGACTTCACTGCGAGTCGTTTTTATATCCATAAATAACACGTGCTTCGTCGCGTATACACGCGTCTCTCAAGAGCTCGATAATCTTCGCAGCGCCCTTCCGTTGCGGAAACGAGTTTCGCCGACTACAAAGTTGGCAAAACAGCAGTCTCCTCGCGTTTACGAGCACGCACACATGAAAATTCAGGGCGTTTTATCAAGCTCGCACCGCGCCGAGATTCTCCGCTTCTCCCAACGAAATATGGAACGTGCTTTTGAGATTCTTTTCCAAGCGATCGAGATAAGAAAAATTCATTTCCGACGGGCGTAGATCACTTTTCGAGGGCGCTTTTTTTAGAAGCGACCTATTGAATTTTCGAACCTCGATAGTCATCGATCCGAGATTATTTATTTCGATTTTTTTTTTTTTTTTTTTGGCGTGGGCGAAACAGGGGAAGTAATGTTTTTTAAGTGATTATTATTCGGTTTCTCGGTAGTTATACAGAGGAGCGTGTTCGTTATCACTCGTTCGATAATTGATATTATCGTAGTATTTTTCGAGGATCATACTCATGATTCTGATATTTATCTCGGGGACGTTGAATTTGCATCAATTAAACGGGTTTCCGGGTGCTTCGAAGTTGGATCGTATCTTATCGGCGAATTTGTTAGGTTTCGGTGGTTGGATGAAATTCTATCGGCATGATAAGAGGCAGAGATAAGGGAATAATAATTTTCCGCGTCGATTATATTTTTCCATTTTTCATTGTGTAATCAGAGGAAATCATGGGATGGGGCTGGAATTTGTTCGTAGAGCGACTCATATCGACAGTAGTTGACCAAATCATCAAGTCATTGAAAAAATCACGTCCCTGATAACTTCGGCCCATCGGCACACCAGAAAAGAAGGAAAAGAAACCCATGACGAATCATCGCATCAACAACGGAATAAATCAAGCGATTTTTAATTTAAAACCTCCCGGTAATTACGATGTTTGGAGTAATTACCGAGTCAATCAGGATTTAGGATCCGCAATAAAATGTTGATCACGTGAACGAGCGCCTTAGTCATCAAAGCGGTATTCGGGTTAACACGCTCCGCGAATTTCTACACTTCACGTGTTGATTAATGCGCGCAGGGGTTGAAATAGAAATGCCATTTCGCCGGGTAATTAAGATCGGCCCGATACATTAATGTCGCGGGAAATGACGCCCAACGAATTTGTCTCTTTCTTCATAAAACATCGAACGGTACTTTCGGACAATCGCCGAGCGCGAGAGCTGATGTATTGCCCCCCACCGAACGGAAACGGAGTAACGTTTGAAAAATCGCCGAGCGAGAGAAAACTTGGCTATCCAACTCATAATTCGATCTGAATTTCATTTCGCCCCCCTTCGCCTTGGCGCTTAATGCGATCGAACTTTCTCGGGCGTTTTGATCGGGAATCGAGCGCTTTGTGCATGGCGCCGTCCTGTAGCAGGCCAATTACTCGCGCGAACCGTTGAATATTGAAATGCTAATTCGTTGCGAGTTTCGCTTGATTGGGTGTGAACTCGAGTAATTAACGTCTTCTGGCTTCTAATCACTAGTTTTTGTTTCTAGGATCAACATATTGTAATTACATCGAAGTTAGATGTTCAATTGAGTTGTATGGATGTGTTGTTCCGGTGAATTTCACTTTTTGGAGGGATGATTGGTCCTTAAAAATGATCTTTTTGGAAAGTTGTGAGGGTGGGTGTGGAATAGGACGTCCAGATTTTTTTTCTTTTTTATATCATCTATTATTTACGATTAACTGATAATAATGATTAAATTATAATAAGTGATCCTTGTGTTGAGTTATTTAGTCAAGATTCTTATGTGACAAAAAATAAAAAATCAATTTTTGAATTTGAAACAGATTTGAGAAATTCATTACAAGTATTCAACTTTACGAAACATTTGAATAATCATGAGGATTTTCAGAAACAGACGTGTCTTACTGAATCATCAGTGATTTCGATAATTTGAATGAATTTTCAAACAAAATGAGTAAAAAATATCAGATTCTGAAAATTTTATGCAACGTTATGATTTTCAAGATTTTCCAAAGCTTTGTGAGACAGTCTGGATTTTTCTAAACTTATTTTGAATTCTTTGTTCAAATTTTTTCGTTGTTTTAAATGATTCTATATAGGTACTTCTCGAAGTTAGCTGACTTTTCAAAATAGATACGTAACTTCGAGCATAATTTGATGATTTTTAGCTCTTTCTGTCGTTTTCAAAAATTTTTGGAAATTTCAATAAATGTTCGACCATTTCAAAGAATTTTTTCAAAAAATTTCAGATAACTTAACTTTTGTTGAATTTTTATTTTTTAAAATTACGAGCTCTCTTCAAAACCTTCCAATCTTTCCTGAAAATTTTTCAGGTGTTCTAAAAATGGAACTAAATGCACTGCATAAAATAACTATTATCATTATAGAAATTTTTCGAAATCCTAATTAAAATCATTCAAATTTTCATAAAAACTGACACATATTAAGAACACATTATTACAGACGCTTCAATTTTATGAAAAATTCAGAAAAATATTCCAAAATAACGCATGTTTTGAACAGTGTTTGATATCACTCAACAATGCCCTCAACGTACCCCTTAAAATTTTTCCCCATCGCCTAATTTTTGCCTCGTGTGATTTTCCCTCCACTCATGACGATCGAGATTTCTGAAACTTGAGTCAGTCGCGTATTTTGATAAGCTGCTCGGTCGGGACGATGAATTCCGCGTGATGAATCACGCAGCACTCGTAAATAGGTCGTTATTCCTTTTATTCGTGGCGGTTGAATTAATCTTTCAGCGATATGAATGGAACTGAAATCCGGCGAAACCTTGTTCGGAACACGAACGGGATCTCGTCTTGAATTTTCGCCTCCTATTCGACGCGTACTATTTGAAAAGCGAATCCTTTGTCGGTTCGAGCAAGGGTTGCCGAGCTTTTTTAGGTCAATTATTTCAGCTTTCGTCTTCTAATGTTTCAACAAAGAACCAACCCGCGTGATTCATAACAGCTATGTCCATAATATCCAATATTCAATGACGCGATTGTAACACGAAACGTAAATAACACTACATCCTCTACCAACTTCAAATCAGCAAGCCATTTCGCACTCGTATCAATCCTCGAATGACAAAAAATCACTGCCATCAATTCCACCGAATAGAATAAACATCTCCATAAAGAAGGAAAAATTCCACTGCGAAGCACTAAACTTTTATCGCCCCTCAAATTTTCCAAGTGCAAAGCACCGGAACCCGAAGTAATAAACTTAATTGTTTGCAACCGTTGGACGAGAAAATAAGCGACCACGGAATATCCGGCGATCATTTTTCATTCCACTTCTGTACAAGTTCCCGCGCACTTTCAGCGTTGGGGAACCCCCCAAAATTTTTGGGAAAACAGTTCAAAAGTATGAAAGTATGGCTGAGAAAAAAGCACTTCGTGTAGAAGATCGGGATTCACGTGTGTTTGAGTTTTCCTGGCCAGGTGTCGATTTCGGGGACGCCCCAGCCTTCGGGGACCCACTTTCCAAACGACTTCCTGCCGCATTCACGAGCTTGTAAAAGCCCCGGCTACAACCTGGGATTTTCGAGCCGAATTTAATGGCTGTCTCTTCGCGTGATATCGCGGAATGATAGAGCGGCGATCGATGTGCACGCGTATCAAAGTTCCGGAAATGATCGTGTAAGTGTCACGCCCGGGGCGCGGTTTTCCGGGACGCGTCAGCGGTCGCGGAAATTGTTAGGGGATTATTTACGCGGAACTCGGGGGAAATAATGCTGTCAATTATTTTGGCGATGTTTGTATTGACGGGAAAAGTTAGTGATTTTCATCGAAATTCAGTGTGACTTATGATTCATCAGTGAATGGTCGCTGATTTTCCAGTTTTGAGTATACTATTGCGAATCAGTGAATTCTGAATTTAAAAACCGGTGAAATTTATGCTGAACGTTTAAATCAGTCAGTTGTGACTGGAATAATCAGTGGAACGTGTGATCATGGGGATTATTTGGACGTTTTTTAGCATTTCTAAAAAGTTCGGAAAATTGGTAGTTCCTCATAGTTTTTGAAAATTTAATTAGAAATTGGGAATAGTTGGAAGTTTCGATTTATTTTCTTTTCACGAGGTCTTATTAAATTATTTGGGGTATTTAAAAAAATTTTGACAATTGTAGAAAATTTTCCCGAAATTATTTATCAGTTACTATCAATTTTCACGATTTTCATGAAATTTTGTGAATTATCTTTGTTCTGATATTCTGAAAAAATTCGGAAATTTCGTTAAACTCACTCCAAATGTTCGAGATTGACCAAATTTCTGAAGATTGCAAGAATCTTAAACGTGATGCAAATCATAAGAAATTTGGACATTTGTCAACCAGGTTAAAAAGGTCTTGGAAATTTTACAAAAATTGCCAAAAATAAATCACTGTTCATTCTGTGGATTTTGATAATTTTTCAGTGAATTCTAATGCTGCTAAATCTTGCATCTGATTTAACTAATCTCTCAGATAATTTCACTGATTTTGCAGTCGATTCCACTGTTTTCCAAATTATTCTTTACTGATTAAATCGGTCAAAATAAACTTCAACCAGAGCCATGAAAATCAACATTTCCTCTATGTATAAAATGAAAAAAATCAGCTTTCACAACATGTATAAAAAAAATGTCACCTAAATAATCTCCTACGAAGAAAAACCTCATTCTAGGACTTTTTATCATCGAATCAAATTTCCAAAACGTGGAAAAGTTGTGAAATCTTTTCCAAAACTTGTTAGACTCATGAATAAAAGTTGTATAAAAATTGCGTAAAAAATCTTCCCGAAAGTTTTTTATCGTAAATTATTTCACGAGCAACGGTGAATGACCCAAAACGTTACTGCATTTTTATGCAAATGCAAAAGCGAAACCAGAAAAACGACTCGAGTTGTATGCATTACAGAAATGAAGTTCGTAATGTTGCTGTGCATTTTTTATCACTTTTAATGACGTAGAAAAAATTCATTGCCCTCTAGAACTATAAAAAATGATCATCTTCGCCACACCTTTTCGCGTGACCGTCGCAGACAGCCAGGAACATTGGGGCTGTTACTGATAAAATACCATTCAATTTGCGTTATCAAATTACTCCTCACCCGATATTAAAACCGCTATTTTCGCAACACACGATGCATATAGGTACGAATTAGTTATACAAATTACGACAGTTTTTTTTCAATCGACCACAAATTTTTACTTCGAGTAGAATATTTTTGATGTGTGTAAGTCATGTCTATAAGTTTTCTGAAATTTGAATTATCGTCAAATTGTCTTTCAATGCTTTTTTTAGAATTCGAAAATAAATTTTCTGTACCACAAATTGTCAATATTAAGAATTCGAAAATTTCTGAAACATCGAAGTTCACGCTGTCGAACTTTTTGGATTCATTTTGTACAGTCGTAACTTTTTCGGAACGAAAGTGTAGTTTGGGAGTCAATTTCCGGCCGTCACGTAATTCAGAATACGTTTTGTACGCTGTTTAATAAATTTCGTGAGCTGGGAATTGGAAATAATGGTCGCATTAGGTTCGGTAGTCGAAAGCCGCTCTCGCAATTTTACGTGCGCATACAGCGCATTCGGTGGTTAAAGTTTTACACCGCATCGTTCGCGTCCACGGTCAAGCGGGATCGCTTGACCGGCCGCTGCCCGAGCGAGGTCGGATCCAGTTGTTGGATCTCCGTAACTCGCGAAAACCTCGCGCACTATCTCCGACGTTTCCGGCCGTAAAATCGCGTTTTCTCCGAAGTCAATGCAGTAATTACAATTTTCCATTTGGATTTTTTGAATGAACTCAAACTGTGGAAAATCCGGCAGTTTGAGTTTTGGGGAATGAGATTGGAATTTCTCAACGGCTCATTTGATCTTCGAACTTGTTTCGGGAACTTTGAAAATCCAGTGAATATATTTCCGAGTGATACAATTTTGGAACTTTGAAAATTCTTTTTTTTTTTTGTAATCCTTCGCAATTTCCTTGATAGGGGATTTGAATTTATTTCATAAAGCTTACTAAACAAAAGAAGATTATCTTTGCTAATCGCTTCTGATCGCCATGAGCATAGTTCATTTCCGTGCTTTGGAGAATTTTAATTCTACGTATCAAAATGTGCGAATTGTTTATATGAATTTCGAATTTCCATTATTTGCAAGTTTTCGGGATTTTCTGTTAGACATTTTGAGTTTTGGAAAATTCCGAACAAGGTTTGAA
Source organism: Platygaster equestris (assembly GCA_030522785.1). Taxonomy (NCBI): domain Eukaryota; kingdom Metazoa; phylum Arthropoda; class Insecta; order Hymenoptera; family Platygastridae; genus Platygaster; species Platygaster equestris. The sequence goes on along the minus strand of JAPYZK010002966.1, from coordinate 4,744 downwards.
ATTCCAGATTTCAAAGTTCTACGAAAATTGCTGGACAATTCAAAATTTGGGAACTGTAACACGTGTTGTAGAAATTTCAGAATTCCATGATACTTCGAAACTTGGAAATTTTATATTTCTGCATGAAACACTCTGAAAATTTTACATTTCTTGAAAACTTCACAAATTCCTAAAACTGCAAAATTTAAAAACGTTAGAATGCTTCAAGATGCTTGAAAAATTCAGAATTTTTCGAAATTTAGATCTAAACTCTAAAAATTTCAGCTTTTTTGAACTTTGAAAATATTAAAAACTTCCGAAACTTCCCGAATTTTGAAAACTCCAGACTTTACACGCTCGGAAATTTATTATTTTTTGTAACTTGGGAATTTTTCACAATTTTCTGAACTTTAAAATTCCGAAATCTCTAGAACTAGAAAATTCATAACAAATATGTACATTGAAAATTTTCGAAGCTTCGTCTTTAAAATTTCGAACTTTTTTCGAAATTGTCAAAAAGTGAAAAGTTGCAGAACTTTCAAAATTTCCAAAACTTTCTAAAACTTATAAGAATTCTTCAAACATCAAAAGCTCTTGTACCTTCGAATTTTCCAAAACTTCAACATTCTTGGAACTTCTAAATCACAAAGTTTCGAAATTCCAAAAATTCAAAAATCTCTAGCACACGAAATCTTTCAAAATTTTCAAATTCACTTCAGTGCTCTATGAGTCTGTACAACTTGAAAACTCCATAATGTTGTAAAGAAATTTCCAAATTCTCAATACTTCAGAGCTTAATGAAGTCTATACAACTTTAAGACACCACAATTTAGTAGAAAAATTCATGAAAATTTGGCACTCATAGTACAAAAAATGCCTCTCCCTAATCGAAATCTTAACTTCGCCCTTGCCTTCCAAACTTCATGATATAATCTAGAAGTTCTCGAATAAAAAATAATCAACACATTTTTTTGATCAATAAATGATAGATCAGTCAAGTGACCCTGATAACTCGCTTTAAAAAAAATGTATGAGTGTTTTATGGACTTAACGTAAGTTTGTTTCGGCAGGGATTTTCATAAATAAGTTCTGACCGATGAAAAGTGTAGGAAAAAAATGCCTACCTTCGACGTCATGCGCTCGAGCGAGGTCGCCTCGGTTCTTATTTCCTCGTCGTCCGGCTGATCCGGATCCGGTTGTTTTGTTCCGGGATAACTCGCTTGTTGCACAAGCGCCCGCAAGCGCCCAGGCTTGCATTTCTGTAACAAAAATTTGCATTCTCCGAGCTCAGAAAAAATATTCATGCCATAGAACAAAGTTTGGAAAAATCCGACAACATTTTCCAAAAACCTAAAACCAAACAGTTTCTAACAGTATAACAAATTTTCAAAACAACGGATGACGCTGGAAACTACCGTAACTCCCGGCAATTATTCTAATTTTTAATTTGCTACTCATATAAAATAAATACATCGATTTCTACATTCATTAAAATCCAGAACACTCGCTCAAATTCGATCGGAAAACACATCACATCAATTTTTCTTTTTGCTCTCACGGAATGATTTACAAACTCGACCGAATAATGTACGCGCAGTAAAAGCACGATACAATGTTCGAATTTCAATTTCAAGCCAACACGAAAATTCAGTCCTTTTACCGGTATCCCAAATAAAATTTCTCCCGTGCTTGTATCGACTCTGATTGGATTGGGTGGACCCCGATTGGATTTTTGATACGATACTGCGTATAAGGACGGTGCACTCGACGTCGCCTTTGCAGTCGGGCGATTTTTCAGACGTCGAAATTTACATGATGCAACCGTTGCCTCGGGAACTCGTTGCCATGTTCCTCCAACGACCTGCCAATACATCGGCAATTGTTTTCGTCACGTTTTATTCGTGCTATCGAATGATTACTCGTCCAATGTTCATCAGAACAGAGAACTCCACCATTCAATTGACGAATGCCAATATCCATTAAATCATTATCATTCTATACCTTTTATTTGAATGTCTATGGGTTTTGGAGAGCTTTTAGGAAATTTTCGTAATTTTTTGCAATTTAATGACGTTCGAGAAATTGAACCTTCATTTTTCGAAATTTATCTGAAATTTCTTCAGTGTTATTTTTTTGAAGAAATATTTTTCTGGTTGGAATAATACAGTGAAAATTATAGATAGTTGTAAAAAAAATTATTTCATTCAAACCGAAGATGCAATTAAATTATTCCTGCTATTTTCTCCGAAATGAAGGTAAATAAACTCAGCGATGACATAACAAACGATCACAATCAAGTATTAAGTATCCATTTATACACTTTACCCAGAATTTTGCATGAAAGAAAAACAAGTTTCGATAGAACCTATTCACCAAGTACGAGCACAAATCAGATTTATGTATTCCGAATGGTAAAACCCTCTTCAAATTGACATTTATCGAGTTTCAGCTCGCGTTTTCATTCGGCGTTTGTTCCATTGAAAAAACTTTTCTCGAGTCAGGTTTGAAGGAACATAATTTACTTCTTCCAGCGTTTCAAAACACGCTTCCTGTTGATTGTTTGTTCCCTTTATCTCGCCCCTGGCCACGGGTGACATTGGGGTGAGGGCTTCGATAAAGAATTTCTTACCTCCGTATTTTATTGGGCTGACATTCGAAATGTCACACGAAAAAACGGAATACCGGCCTTGGAATATATTCAAATATAATAGATATATCTCCCAATCTTTAATATTCAATTGATAACGTACTTCGGGTGCAATAAGTGTGTACGAAAATTGAACGAAAATTAGCGCGGTGAATAATTAGGTGGTCCGGTTTTTTGCGCCGTTTACTTTCTCTCGGACGAAGTTGCACCTGAACCATCGTTACTTTTTTCATTTTCAATTCTTTTTTTTTATTTATCAAATGCTGGGTTTTGCGTCAGACGCCATCGATTTGCACGTGCGCGCTTGCATTTTTCACCTGTTTGTCGCGACACGCGCGCTCCCAATCAAATGACATAAATCGAGTTGATATAAACTTGGAGTTCCTTTGTTCAATCGCTTTCTACTTGCATTTTTCGTTTCTAGGACGTTTTTTGAGGTTTGTTCTGCATTCGATGCATAGTTTTTCTGGAGTAATTTTTTTATTGAGAAATTTACAAAGTTTTTATGAAATAGCTGGGTGTCGTCAATATTTTGATGAAATTTGTGATTTTCAAACATTTATCATTTCGAAAGTGAAAATTTGAAAAGATGAATGGGGGAATACAAATATTTGAAATTATAATTGAAAAACGAAAATTTATGTCCGTATTTACGGATTTGAAAACACGAAAAGTGATGATTATTTTACAGTGTCATAGGATCAACTTTATACAATATTGTCGAATCTTTGCTTCTATTCATAATACTGATTTTATTTCATGGTAAAATTTCAAAAACACTCAAAAATCATGGAATGATTTATATGGAAATTTTGCAAATTCACGCGACAATGCTGAATCATCAAATAAACATTACGAATCGACTTCATTTCGATGATGCCTTGTTTTTTTAGTAATAGAATAATTTGATACTTATTCCTACATAAATTCTCTACAAATCTGATATTTCACGAAAGAAAAAATTTCGATCAGATTCTTAAATTCTCAAGTCGTTCACGATTCCGTCAAATTCATCAAAAATTTCTAAAAATTTCACCTGAAAAATTAATATTTTCCCGAAAAATGACTTCGTAAAAATTCTCTCCCTCCCCCTCAAAAAAAATTTTTTTTCGTAATCTAAAATACAATGCAAAATCATCTCTCCTTCTCCAGAAATCTTCCTTAACAAGCTTCCCACAAAAAAAGCTGATGAAACGACAAAATATCGTCAAAAATCTCATCAAAAATCCGTTTCTGCATCTGATGCACCCAAATCCGCGATGATCACCAAGCATTGACGTTAACAGAAAGATAAACGCCACGAAAATTAGTTCGATGCGATTTCTGATATCCTTCGCTGGGCATGATCAAGATTTCGAGGGGCAATTTCGTTCTCCACAATGTAATTGACGGCAAAGAGGTAGAAAAAAAAAAACAATTAACATCCTTCCAATTCTCAAAAGGCATTAACGAAATTTCTGTTCCGAAACAGGTATTCTCCGGATCTCGTGGTTCGTAAAATTGCGACCCGCGTAACCGGAAATTAAGGTTCTCACACGCACACGGGCTTTCGGGAGGCCCCGAAATGCATATTTTTACACGGGGGAATGTCTGCGAATTTCTCGAACGGCCCGTATCTCTTCATCTAAACGTGCGTTACGATGCGCGTTTTATTTAGGAAGTCGCGAACCGATACGCCGATGCGGGTACCGCGATCGAGTTTTTTTACTCCCCGAGGTCGCTTCGGGCGTTCATTGACAAATTTGTTTTCGCGATAGCGTTATGGAAAAAATTATCTGGAAATTAAGACACGTCAAATGTGTCTTGGAATTTATTCAAGAAGTGATTTATATCTATCACGCGATGATGATGTTATCACTTGAAACGATCTTCGAGGTTGAATGCTGCTTCATGATTTTGTATAAGTGTTCATGCACATTCGAATTTACGAATTTTTTCTTGCCTGCATTCTGAAAATTCAGAGGATGCAAAACAGTTGAAAGGGGAAATTTCGAAAGTTAAAATTCTTGGATTTGGACGGCGACATTTTTTTATTTTTCAAACCGAAATTGTCGGACATGTTGCATACTCCGAACAAAAATGAAAAATACAATCAAAATCCGGAAATGTCCAATTCCG
>JAPYZK010002965.1:0-12880 GCA_030522785.1 Platygaster equestris | reverse complement strand
CCCCCAAATCTGTTCCAAAGAACCCACGTGCCGTAATACCGCTCAAAGGATACACGTGCACGCAGGATGCGCCGGGTTGTGTTTACCGTTACCTCCCTGTGGGTGGCTCGCGGTTTGCACTCGCCTCCATATAAAGTGCCGAGAGCCTTGCGGTGCGCTCTCGCTCGTTATTTTTATTGGCCGCGTTTTATCCCCCTGTGAAAGAGGAAAAAAGGAGGAAAAACCCTGACTTTGATAACTTTTTCTACACCCTCGTTTAATCCTCTTCAGAGGAGAGCATTAAACAGCCGTGAACCGTAGTCGCTTTCTTTCACTTTTCCCTCGGCCGATCATAATCTCCGTCTCTCTGTGCGCGGTTTTCGAATCGTGATTTATGTCAGGTTGCATGAAAGATGCAGAATGAAAAATGGGTTTACCGAATGAACAGTTTTTGAAAAATAGAAATAAACAGAAATGAGGAAAATGATATGAGAGTTCCTGGTTTAATTGATCAAGAATTATTTAAAATAATGGATAATTTTTGAAGTCTTGTAGGATTTTACCAAAACTGACGAAACACCCTCACCCAAAATTGTGTAGATCCGCCACTGGTGCTAGGAAATTGCAAGGAGTTGAATGTCGGTTTTTCCGAAAGATTTTCCGGCCATTTTCCGTGGACTCGGCGGAAGCAGTGAATAACGTTGAGGACGGGGGGTGTTGGGGAGAGGGGTGGTAGGGGGTTGGAGGACGAGTTGGAGATTTTGCGCGCAGAGTTATAGTGAAACTTTCGGGCATTTATTTCGCGAATCTGCATACTACGTCCGCTGCGAGGCTCCTCCTAAAGGATACGCTTTTGCCAGGAGAGCTTTCCTGGAAAAAGAGCGGATCTGACTGGGGTCAGATTTGGGATTTTTGTTCGGGAGGAAAGATTATGAGTTGAAGATTAGCGTCTGTCACTTTTTTAAGGTTGGGCTTGTGAAAGAGAGCTGCAAGCAGGAATTGATATCGTGAAAGTGTATGAAAAACGTAGAAATACATTTTTTTAAATTTATTTCTAAAGATTTGTGCAACTCTTGAATTTGAACACAGGAAATATGAAAATTTCAATGAATAAATTTTCATGAACTTTAACAGTTGAAGAAAGGAAGATAATAACCTGAATTTTGTCGACATAATTTGAAATTTCAGGTCATGAGAATGAAAATGACTTCGAACTTTAAAGTTTTCAGAGCTAGATATTACAAATCATTTCAGTTCGGAACTCTCTCGAAGATATGATTAGAGCTTTTATTTTGTGTAACTCAATTAAAATACAGAAAAAAATTGCTGTAAAATGTTGTAAAAAGATACTCGGTCAGTAAATGTGATAATTCACTTTCCTCTGAATAACTGTCCCGTATACGCATCTCACCCCCCGTTCTCCCCATCTCCCTCTCGCAAGGAAGTTGCCTCAAGAGATCGTATTACGAGTGCATAGAACGCGAGGCGCCTCGCATACACACGTCGGTCGGAATTCAAGGGTGGCAAATAGGTGACGAGGAGCAAGTGCATTCACGTTCAAGCAAACACAAAGGGTGAGCGCGGGGGCGTATCATTTGTTTACCCCACAACCGCAAACCACCCCTAAAAACATTGTCATTGAGCTGCCTCAAAAAATCCAAATTCATCGAACACAATAATTTATCGTCACACACTTTTTTCTGTTGCCGATTTTTTGGTTCCTTCAAATTAGTTTATATCAGGTCAGTTTTGTGGAGAAAAAAGGTAAAATAAGACCGAGTTGAAATAGTGAAAGTTTGATTGAGTGGAATTCAAAAAAATTTTTTAGATGCACAAAAGTCGATTTGGTACAGCCAAATACATGTTTGGTGAAAATAGGACACAAGAAATTTTTCATTTGACTGTACCGAATTTTAGTTAGCTGTGCCAAATTTGACTTGAGCTAAGATGAATTTTTGCTTCGGTACATATACTCAAACAATCATTTTAGCTTAGGTCAAATGTGGTACAGCTAACCAAAGTTTGGTACAGTCAAATGAAAAATTTCTTGCGTCCTATTTTTACCAAACGTTTATTTGGCTGTACCAAATCGACTTTTCTGTGTGTTCTGCCTGACGAACTTGATTTGTACTACTCAGGAATTGAGAAAATATGTGATATTCGACATTTAAAATTTTTTCGAATACCACAAATGTTTGTTGTTTCTTGTTTCGACATGCTGAATATTCTTAGGAACAAGTTTGATCTGTCTGGACTTACTCGATTTGTGCTGCTCTGGAATGGAAAAAATATGCGATAGTCGGAATTTTTTAAGTTTCGCAATTTTTTATCATATTTTTTTTCGTTTCGGCATGCTTAATACTTTTAAGAATAAGTTGAGTCTGTCTGACTTTACTCGATTTGTAGTACTTACAAACGGAGGAAATTATGTGATATTCAGCATATTTTTCGAATTTCACGAATTTTTGTTATGTTTTCTGTCCTGACATGCTTAATATTTCTGAAGATTTGAGCGTGTCTGACCGAACCCGATTTGTACTACTGAGAAATGAAGAAAGTATATGTCGAAGATTTTCTATAATTTGACCATAAACTAAATTTCCAAATGCCATGTCTGACCAAATCGTGACTAGTACTACTCAGTAATACACTTCCATATTCAATTCAAAATGCCCCGTCTGACCAAACCCGCCTCGCACCACTTCCGAGTCACCGTCTCTTCCCCCGGAACAGACGGAGACAGAGCCGCGCAATAAAGGCATTCGAAGACGGTTAAGTGAATACTACACCCCAGTTTTATGGCGAGGGACTCAAGGCGAGCCATAAGAAGTGCGCCGGGAAATATGCCGGCGCGCCTTTCATCTTTTTATGGGGCACTCGAAGTGCGGTCGCCATGGCAACGCCGGGGGTGGCATCGGAATCGATCGTAAAATTAAGTAATGAGAAGATAAGAAAATATCTTGTTGCCCAGCCCACGGCGAGGTGCGGGCGCACTTTTGCGACCCTCCACTTCCGTACCTCTCGCTCCCTCGCAAGGGCTGATAGGGCTTTTAGTATCCTCGGGCGGTTAGCGGCGTTTGATGGTACCAACCTCGCTCGGGGGGCGGGGGCGATTCGAGGGGAAAAATGGCCAAAGTTTTAACCGAGCCCCCTCTCCCCTTTTAACTTGGCGCGCCTTCTATACCTTCGACCCATCTACAGGGAGGGAAGCCCTCTTGCACAATTTTCGGATAAATGAGGGAGCATTCTGTTCCGGAATTATCTTTCGCCTTCGGAAGTACGAATTGAACTCCACCCTTCGATCTCTTTTGTACCTATTTTGGAGTGGTATCGTAGTATTCGGTGTCAAAATCTCATGAATAAGATGAACTGGAATAAATTCCAGCCAGCTGAATCATCCAATTGATCAGATGAAAATATTGGTACCGCAACGATAGTCCACATCCGTACTCGAGCAACAACTTTTGTCTTCTTGTTTTAACCAACAGCGCCTCAAAAACGTGAAGCTTTAGGGGGCGGGGGTGTTTGATGCGGAGCAATTAACGTTTATTGTCATTGGGAACAACGTATTTAAATGAGAAATTGCCGAGGGTTGGAAAGCGAAGAAGAAGAATCAAAATTGATCGACGCGCTTTCGGAATGATTCCGAATGATTAAGCCGGGGCGTCGGAATCTTCCGGGCGATGGAGCTCTCTTCTAAGCTATTTCTTGCTGATCACTTTCCACCCCCGACGCCCCCTCTTTCCGATACAGGGCGCCTCCGGCTCCCGAGACTACTCCTTTATCCCGCGGTATCCATCTTCATTTTCTTAATCGCTCCATCTCCGACCAACACCTTTCGCGAGCAAGATGGCGATTGCTGACGCTGACATATTACCCGCTACGTGCGATGCGAAGCGAAACAAATGGATTTCATTTATTCCGCGGGAAAGTGTCGCTTTTGAGATTACGATGGAGTGTCGAACGCTTTTCGTAAGAGATTGGAAAATATTGTTCTTGATAAAGACAATTATGATTTAGATTAGTTCAATTGAGATGATCAAATATTGGATCACGAGAGCAGTTTTTACTAATGCAACCATGTTTATCCAAAAACCAGTTTAAATGTATAGGATATCCGAATTTCTCGCTATGTCTCCAAAAATTCAAATAACTCCAATAATTATCCGAAAGTTGTTATCAGAAAAATGTTATCCAGAAGTTAAATCGTCGATGCTGATTTCTCGAAGAGACATAAATATGTGAACAAACTCCAAAAATGTGAACATATTCCCACTGCTCAACATCCCCCATTGATAAATTCATAATAAGAACAAAAAAAAAAAAAAAAACGACCGCTTCAAACTTCTTCCCCCATTCTCCACCTCGATAGAAAAGTTGGCAAGTCTCGATGGCGTTTCAGCACCCTTTGGGCAATCTTTCGCTCAAGTTTCTCGCCCTGATGACATTACTCTTAGTCGGGCGCGCAAGACGGAGTGAAAGCGGGAGAGGATGAGGACAAGAGCAAGAAGAAGAAGAAGAAGAAGTGTGCTTTTCCTTGGCCGCTCTCGCTCGCGCGGGTGGGGCGGCCATTTTCCCGAGTTCTTAATATTTTCATGATGGCGGACGGCGCGAGCGGGCGCAAAAAGGGGGGGTGGGGAAGGGTGTGCATCCTAAGCGGTGTGCTCGGCGAGAATCTCGAGTCGGTCGGACGGGGGTGCTCCTGGAACACCGGCCTGGAAGGGGTGAAATTAGAAAAGGGGAGATTTAAATATCAAGCCCCGAGGGGCGGACCGCTCGTTCTCTCCCGCATTACCATCACCCTTCGCCCGTCCTTCAACCCCCTTTTCTCTTCGCCGCTGCACCCACACCATATCGATCCTTGCAGGCCAGAGAAAAGGCGCCTAAGAAGCCGTCCGGCGAAGGCGAAGAAACGACGTGTGAGAATGAACCTTCTACGTAAACATGGGGCGAGTGCAGGATGTTGGATTTTCTTGGGGGTGTATCTCATGTCCGGAAAATTCCAGGTTCCAGATTCTTACAGTGTCAAAATGGGAAAACTTCTGAGTTGAAACACTTGAGAATTCGGACGTTCAAGAAGAAAGTACAAGGAAACATGTTCAAAGTTCTGAAATGAACTTTTTCTTGATCCTACAGTCATGAAAAAATGTTGATTCGAGCGAAACTACAGAAACCACATGTCCTCACTTCAACCCCTATAAACCGCGTCCACTGATGACTCAATCTCCACGAAAAACGTGAAAGGAGAAGAGCCTTATTTCTTCCACCCCACATTTTCCGTATCCGGAATAAATGTGCAAGGGCTTGCGTTCCGCCCCTTCTTTAATTACGTTCGACTCCCTTCTCTGCACTGGTTCTTTCGCGCCTTCTCCCACTTGGCCAACGTCATGCTTCCGTTTTCCTCTTCCGAGCACCCACCCCCGGCCCCATTCGACGAGCCCCAAGTCACCAACCCCTTCCGCCCCCGGCAACCTCCTTCGCTCGCCTTCGTTCTACCAACTTCGTTTCATCCATTCATCCTCGGGCGGGCTCTTCTGTTTTTAGAGAAGAAAATTTTAATTGGAATTCAGACGCCGCGCACCTACTTCTCTCTTCCACCCCCGAGTTCTTCTATTTCTCGGAGGGGGGTGGAAGAGGGTTGCCTGGGACCAATAATCCAATTGTCCTCGACTTCGCTTTCCAACCTCCTGAAATATTAAATGCGCCGGTTGGCTTAATGCAGTCGTCCGCCTTAACGAGGGTATTTCTAATGAAAGAACTTGGGTTTCGGACGGGGGTGGGTACTGTCGGAGTAAAAAAGTTGAATTTTATTTGAATTATCGAGAGGGTAAATTAGACGCAATCTCACGTGATTTATATTTAAAAAAAATTTTCCCAGATCATTGAGGGATGATTCCATGTGAAAACTTGAGTATCATCAAGATTCATAATCATCTAATATTCATAAACATTCTGTCAAATTATTGATTGTGATAGATTTGTGAAGTCGAAATTTTCTACTAGAATTTTTTTTTTTACGGTGATGAGTACTGTATACGTAATCGAGTTCGATGTAAATTATCGAGACAGAATTTTCGACAAGACTGATGTTGAGCTGGATGAAAATTTTATCCTTCGACAATTGTCCCGAGAAGTTTCGAGGCTCCGTGGGCTTTCATTATTACATTTCAGCGTGCCCCTCTTATTTTGAACTGATTACATCTTCCCTCTGAATGAATGTACCGGTTGTGCGTAGGTGGGTTAGAGCTGTATTATGCCGTTTCTCCCCAGCGCCTTTCCTGGCGGACATGATACATATATCACGTTATTCACTGAATAAACAGATCATTACAGAGCTCCAAAAATCACGGCATTGTTGAGGGGTGGCTCCGTCTTTTGTCTCGCGTTTTTTATTCCTCTCCACGGGTGTCCCGTTTTCTATGGAAGTATGACTTGGCGAACGATTATTCAGCTTTCGAGGGAAATGTGTGTTGTGATGGTTTCCCAATTTTGTGTATTTGATATGAAAACCACATTGAATTTTACTTCATCAGTGCAGAAGGTATAATTTAATGAATGTACACTTTTTTGAAGAAATCAACACGCTTGTACGATGGATTGTTCATATTATTTATTGTTTTTATAAATTTGAGAGATTATTTTTTATCCTCATCGCGGTTTTTGTTCGACTTTTCGAACGAAAAAAGTTTAAACTTCAATTATGCAATTCATGAAGACGATCAATAACATTTCAAAGTGAAGTCATTAGTAGATAGTATATGGGGATTCTGGCTCCCCCCACTCTTCCATCGATCAATGAAATTTTATAATTTGATAAATTTGAAAAAATTGAGAGAAGTGTAAAATAATAACCAATTGTAGAAAATCGAAAAATTATTAAAAATTTGATGACGTTCTGGAAATGATGAGAAACGTGATGAAATTGAAAACATTATTTTTTAATTTAAGAAAATGTTCAAAATTCCAGAATATATGTTATTCTATGAAATTATTGAAATCATATTCAATTCTGGAATATTTCTGGAATTTTTTCACGCTTTCTCAAATTTTTCGAAATTTTTTCTCGATGTCATCATATTTGTTATTATTTCCCAGAATTTCATTATATTCATAATTCTATGATTATCTAGATTTTTCCATAATTTCACAATTATTTGAATTTATCACCAACCCCCCACTCTTGGTAAAATTATGAGAGAAGGAATGGGGGATTGGTGATAAATTCGAAAAAATGTAAAATTATGAAAAATTTTAAATAATTATAAAATGACACATTCGATAAAAATCTGGGAAATAACAAGAGATATGATAAAATCGAGGTAAGATTTCCATACATTTCAGAAAATGTGAAAAAATCCTAGAAATTTTTCAGAATTGAATGTAATGATAAAAATATGATAGAATAACGTATATCTCGAAAATTTTTACTTTTTCTCTAATTTTCTAAGAATTTTTTCAATTTCATCATATTTTTTACCATTTCCCGAAAATCGGCGAATTTTCCATAATTTTTCGATTTTCTACAATTGTTCATGATTTTACACTTTTGGACGTTTTTCGGAATTAATCAAATTATAGAATTTTCTCGATTGAAGGAGGAGTGGGGGGAGCCAGAATCCTCATAGACAATATACTGTCATTTTCGACTAGCAATAAAATCATTCATTTTGTCCTCCAGCGTTCCGTTTTCACCCACTGTACGTTTTGTGCAAACACGCGGCGCACTGTGTGATAGCTCTCGAGTCACTTTGTGGCTCGTATTATCATATGATATCGGTGTAATACGTGCGAAGCTCAGCTGTTCGAATCAGGGAAAAGTACGTGTGGAGGGTCCATCACATATCGCGTGCCACCGTACTCGTAATTGCTTTCCACTCGCGATTTATGCGTTGAATAACCACTTACAAATATGGAACTAACTCGATTATGTTCCAGTTGATACCTTGGATGTAAAATGGACCAGTGAATTTAAAAAACTGACCGACATTTTCAAGGTTTTCAAAATTTTTACTATTAAAATTTATATAAGATAAGTTAGTCATATTTTTTAATTCTCATTTTTATTGCAGATCAGAATTCGCGATTTCGTGATGAAGATTATTAAACAGTAACATTTTTTTTCATTTCAAAAGTCAGTTACTTGAACATTTTGTAAGAACCAAAAATCAATATCTTATAAACTTCGTGAATATGAGTCTCTACCCCTATCTTTCCCCTGAAGCAACTTCGACGTTCGCTAATGAGCGTAAAAAACCTAATTTTTGGTAGTACTCGATGGCAAAAAAGTGATAGATCTGCAGTTAATCGCTGTTCTTAGGCGTATGACTATTAGCGCGCTAGAAGATGAGGAGAAGGAGGATGAGGAGGTGAAAGAGGAGGAGAGAAGATGGGGGATGAAATACATGACCGTAGTGTGTCGGAGACAGTTACCGCGGTGTTGCCGGATCAATTTTCGGTGGACCGCAGACACAAACTGTTTCAGTGGACTCAATCGAGCGGTTTTATCGCCGTTTCCCTCTTTCTTCTACGCCTCATCAAAGCTTTTATGTTCCCTTTTCTCGTTATTCTCGGACTCTCGTTATTTCGATCCGTAGGTCGAATCCGTATTTGTAAATACTTCAGAAAATCGTACAGAAAATGATATTTGTTCTGATCACCGACGAGAATCCCAGCAGATGTTTAAAGGTGTTGAGAATTCAGATACGAGCTGAGAACATCATTTTAATAAAATCCAAAATCAGAAAATCAAGGCGAACAATCATTTGAATCAAAATATAAGCCGCAGCAAGGAAAAGAATATTTTAAACTTGTTTTCGTCAAACATTCATAAATTCTGCAAAAAAACCCGTGATGAATTCCAATTATTCATCTATTTCAACTACTTCACAAAGTCAAGAAAAACATGACAAATATCGAAATTCACAAAAAAGTTCGTCGACTTGCAAGTAGTAGAAACCAAGTTAGATCAGACGAAAAATCGGATTGTTTCAACTCATTTATAACACCCTTCTCAAAAAAAAAAGTAATCTCATAAATTTTTCGCAGGTGTAGTTTATAAAAAAAGATAACCATATAAGATTTCCATGAAGTGTGTGTACTCTTGAAAAATAAGGTTCCTGTAAGGTTACAAATGACTTAATTAGGGAGGGACACAATTCGAACCCAACTCCAACTTCACTTTGACTCGTGGATGAGAACGAGAAAAATGTAGAAGAGAGAAAAGGTGAAGATTGGGGGAGAATAAGGAAGGAAAGTTGTGAAATGCGAAGCTCGCAGGGGCTTAAAGTCGTTAGCGTCGTCAGCGAGCGCCGCCGGAGAATGGGGAAAGAAATAAAGATGGCCGCTGGCGCGGGTGCTAGCCCGGCCCCGGCCCTAGGAGTAATAAAAGGAAAAAGGGGTGAAAACTGAGTAGCGAGTCGAAGGTGGGTAGGTCGGGTGCTGGTGTAGGTGCGAGAGCTTGCAGGGGTCGAGGGGACGACTTTCCGAGGGAACACTTCTTATTGATTCAGAGGAGAACCACCCTCTTGGAGATGCGCGCCTGGTGGACGAAACCCGGTCCAGGACACATTATTTCTTCTTCATGTTTCCTTTTTTTCTTTTGATACTTTTCATGCAATTTTCGCTGCTGGATCTAGGGGGTGGTTTGGAGGTGAAATCCCTTTATTACAGTTACGTACTTATCAAAACAATATCGTGAATTAAAACGCGTACAGATTTGATTTTTTCGTTTACAGTCCAGTGAGGTTTCGAGGAGAATTTTTGAGAATTCAAATGTGTTTAAGGTTCTGTTTGAACTAGTTAAGTGATTTCAACAGATTTTGGTCGTATCCCGACATTTTGGGATTTTGAAAATATTTTGGATATTTCAGACACTTGAGGGTATTCGAGAATCATTTTTTGTTTTTTAGGATCTCTACAGTTTCACCGAAGATGACTTTAGAAAATTCTACTGCATAAATATAACTCCTTTGTTTTGAAAGTTTCATCAACTTACTGATTGGCAGAAGAGATAAACTTTTTCGGATTACTTTGATTACAACAGACTTCAAAACATTTTGTTTGGCTCCGAGTCATCAATTTGAGCAAAATTTTGAAAAATGACTCCGTGAATAACACGAAAAAATGAACCATAAAAACGTACATTTTTTTAACAGTTTCGTATTACGTGTTACGTTTAGAAGGCGGTCATATGAGGTCAAATTCATGAGGAAAAATATTTCATATTGAATGAATAAATAATTATTATAATATGAATAATATATAATATATAATATAATACGAATAATTATCAAACGTAATTTGATTGGAATAAAAAATATTTCATCAATAACACAAAAATTAAAGTACAGTTTCTGGACGTCATTTCAACAGACAAGTAATGACCAGCGAAACGCGCATTATAATATAGATTCTGATTAATAACGGCATAGCGAACGCGCTGGCAGTTAAATTTTGATAGACCAGCGACGAAACGCAGCTCGCGCGATGTTTAATATCTCTCGGAAATGGAGTAATTTATCAGCATGCGCAAGCTAGAATTATATTACAAAGGGATTGAAAAATCGGGTGCCGGAAAAACCATAAAAGATGAGCTCATGCTTGTTCAGACTTCATTTCAGGAGTTCAACATGAAAATTTAGCATAGAAAGTTTCGAAATCTCAATTCATTTTTTGTTTCCACCACAGTTATAAACATTCGCAATTTTTCTGAACCTTCCAAAATTTTTCATAATATCCATTTTTTCATTACATGATCTTGAAATTTATATTTTACATTGCGAATTCAAATGCATTGTTTCCACAGAAAAAATACCTGTAGACAGTAGAAC
Source organism: Platygaster equestris (assembly GCA_030522785.1). Classification (NCBI taxonomy): domain Eukaryota; kingdom Metazoa; phylum Arthropoda; class Insecta; order Hymenoptera; family Platygastridae; genus Platygaster; species Platygaster equestris. The sequence goes on along the minus strand of JAPYZK010002965.1, from coordinate 2,072 downwards.
TCTAAAAATACTACATCCACATCGAAATTTCGTCACTCAAAGCAGAAAAAAAGATGCGAACAAAATTCGGTCATCACTCGAAGTGCATGTCCGCGCGATTGCGCGCATGCATTAACAAGACGCACGAGTGCGAATGCATAAACAGGCCCAAGTGCCAACTGCAACTCACGCTCACTCGGTGAAATGCGACGTCGTAATTTCGTCGGACGCTTAGCCGTGGAGTGCTCGGTGCTCGGTACTTGCGCCCTGCACTTCCTCTGTCCCTCTCTCTTTTCTCTGCCCTCCCCCCCGTTTCCCCTACCCCTTTTTCTTCTTTGCCTACCCAACTCTCCGGGAAAATTGACTTTTCCTAATAACCCCAACTCGCTAGGCAACTTGGGCGAAAATCATTTAAAACTTTGCCAGACTCGAATTTGCCTCTCGTTTTAATGCGAAGGACCCGCGCGTACCTTTATCCCATTCCATCTTTCACGTTTCCGCAGCTTCTTTTTGTTCCTTGGATTTTTTCAGGTACCGGATTATGTTTTTGTGATTCCGAACGATTTTGAGGGAGTTTGTCCTGTCCGTATGATTTTTTAATGAGTCTGGAGACATTTACAACATTTCGAAGACTTTTAATTTTTTTTATTGAATTTTGTCATGCATGGAAAAATTATTGTTGAAATTTTGTGTTATCTATTTTGGAGAATCTTTTGATATCGAAAATGATTTTTTGGTATTCGAAGTCTGATTTTGCAATTTTTGATGTTGAAAGAATGAAGGGTTGTGATCGAGGTATTGTAAAATCATTCCACATGCGAATGTTGAATTTAATCGATCATGCCATCCGCTAAACGACCATAAGCATATTCCGCGATCACTGCAAAAACTCGTTTACGCGATAACACACTCCACACGTTTGTGCACGTATATTGCGTCGACCTTTCGCGGGGTGTGCCCCGTAAAATAAATAGTAACGGAATCTCTCGCTGTCCCGCGCCGCGTGAAATAGGGCCCCATAAACTAGGAATAACAAGGCGCCTCACAACTCACTTCTCATATTTCTACTAAAACTAAGAAAATTGAGTATTATTTCATTTCCTGACAATTATTTCCGGAAATAACACCCAGAAAACGTCTCACTCTCGTCTTATAAAATTCTACGATTGTAAATCATTAACTGAATCAAATTGTAATTAAGTTAATCAAATTGTAATTTTGTGTTTGTACGATTTGTTTACATTTTTTTCCAAACGAAAAATGACTCATGATTTACTCGACTTTCTGTAATTTTGAAAAATTTGAACTGTTATAATCTTTAAAGTTTTTTTGTTAAGTTTTCGGGTGTGGAATTTTCGGCATATTTTCTGTATGTGTAAATCTTGATTAGTTTGGAATGGCAATTGATTACGTTTTTCCGTTGGACGGCGAATTTTACGTAATTATACGTATCTTGGGCGAGACCCCGTTTTCCCGGGGCGAAGCTCGGAAAAGAAGGAGCTTTTCCGAGGCGGGGAAAGCGCGGCGAAGTGCCGCTTGAATATTTCACAAGGCTTGAGTAATGTTGAAGCGCGGAGGATACGCTGCAAAATTCATGGAAAAAGACGCTCCTAGGCTTCGGCTTTGGACAAACTAGGGATAACGGAAACGACGAATTTTTGATTTCTTGGGTTGTTCGAGTCGATGCTCGGCATTGCTGACATTAGATATTTTGATTGTGATAAAATATAGATTTTTTGCAATTTCTAGTATCTTTTTTCGATTAAAAAATAAAATATATATGAGCATTGTCAAGATAAAATGATCATAATAATAATTCATTTTGAACTAGTTAATACATTACTGAAGTTCACGAAATATTTTCACAAATAGAATTCCCAGAATTTGGAGAAAATATGATCAGTTTGTAAAAATAAAAAAATAAAAATCCACAGACTTACAAACATTCACTAACGTTTTCGATGAGATTGTCAATCATCCCAAAAAGGTCTGAAACTTTGCTCTGAATCTCGAACGTTACTCACGCAATTTCTGAAAAATGTAAAAACTGCATGAGTCGTCAATTCTTCAAAAATAAAATTCCTTACGAGATT
>JAPYZK010002964.1:0-25234 GCA_030522785.1 Platygaster equestris | reverse complement strand
AATTTCTAAAACTTTGAAATTTTTATGAAGAATCTGAGAATCCTGAAAAATCGGAGCATCTCGAAAATTTTAAGAATTTTTGAAATTTTCCATAGTCAAAAAATACCAAAAGTCATACAATTTCATATGTATTTAAAAATTCGAGTATTCCAAGTAATTGGAGAGTATCCAAAAACTTTGAAAGTTTCTAGAATTTGGAAAATTTCAAAAATTACGAGAATATTACAAAGTTCAGAAATTTCAAAAATTACGAGAATTTCAAAAATTACAGGAATTGCAAAAATTTCGAGAATTTTGCTTCCAGGAATTTATAAAATAAGGAAACAGTTTTTTGTTGAAACCCCTCCCAAAAATTTTTTCCGCGTTCGCCCCTGTCTCCAAAGTTTTTCTCATCATTAACAGCGAGACAAATGCAGTGTCACGTGGCATGAATAAATCGGGAAATTTCGTTGGAAATCCGAAAAACAAACATTCTCCCTCAATCTTACACGTGTACACATTGTTGTTGATTACCTATTTTTTCAAACAATTCAATTTTATGACCATCAGTCTACCGGAGAAAAGAAAGATGCGGAATACTTTTTTTTTTGTTAGAAATTTCGTTATTGAAGGCCAATCAATGTGATTTTTTACTAGTTCTTCGATTAACTTTTTTTGCATTCTACAATAGTTGTCTGCTTGAAAAGTGTGAAAATTCCATAATATTTGATGACTTCACTTTGTTTCTGATTTTAACTTGAAATTCGCAATAGATGTGAGTATATGAGAAGAACGATGGAAAAAACCGATTCTCAAGTAATAATTTTCGTTGGGTGTTAATAAGACCATTCTAGCCAAACTAATTAGTTTCAGTCTCGATGTACAGCAATTTGCAAACGTTTATTTCGCAAAGTATTTCAAAATGAAAGATACAAGTAATCAGTAATGAAAAAGTCGATTATTCGACTTGATTCGCAAACTTGATTTTAACACATCGCGGGAATGTTAATCTTATTCTCGATAAATGAAAATTACATCAAATGTTTGCCGGTTAATCGCAAACAATATTCGAAATCTCAGTTTCTGCGATTTGTTACATCTTAATATAAATGAATGTAAATTTGCTGGACGTTAAGAAATGAAACGTTGAATCAATATAAAACAATACAGATCGTGTTTTTTGTCATTTGCATAAACATGTGTTCGTTTATCTTATCATCAGTGTTGGTTTTACTTGGCGCCTTTCTTTCCATAATTCAAGTTACTTTTTCACCAAATTGCCATAATTCGTGTGATTGAAGTGTTGACATTGATTTAGCGAAGTAATGAGTAATGAATTTTCAATTGACTTTTCCCAGAAAATGACGAGAGGTCAATGATCTCGTTGATTGGACTTGGATTAAGAAATTTATCATCTTTAGGGTGTTCACAGTATCTGAATGACTCGACATTTTTTGTAAAATTCGCAAAAGTTGGGGAAAAGAATTCTCTTCAAGTTTGACGAATTGATGGTGAAAGTTGAAAAGTGTTGGTGTAAATTACTCGAGATTCTTCTAAAAATGTGTGAAAGTTACAAAATTTGGAGTCAATGACCATCCTTGCTTTGATACCGTTTTTGTGACCCCGAGTAATTATTTCTAGCGTCGTCTTTTGAATCGTGCATTATTCATTTCACAGGTATGAGACAAGTAGGCAACATTCTTCTAGCGGAACTGGTGGAGTGGGCTTGTCGGGATTGTGTCCAAAATTGGTGGCAAGTACAGGCATCGGCGGTCAAACCGGAATCAGTTTGGGACACTTAGCTGCTCAAGAAGGGTCGAGTCCTTGCGGCGTCGTCGGAAACCAGCGAGCCCACGGTCGGCATCAACGAAAGATCATTTCTCAGCCCGGTGCTAGCAGCCCGTCCGATAAAAAAGTTCGTTCCTTTCACTTTCACTCACGGCCAAGCACGTAGCCAGAGAGGGAGCTGAGGGGGCTGAAGCCCAATCCGAAATTCTGGAAAATTTGAAAAATCTAGCACATTGCAAACAAGTCTACATTGGAGAAAATAGTGAAACAATACTGATTTTCACAAGTGTTGAAGTTTTCGAGGAACTAGATAATTTTGAACGTTTTCAGCATTTAAAAATTTTCAACAATTTTGGTAATTTTCAGAGTTGGGCGGATTTCGAGAATTTTGCAAGTTTTGAGAAGTTTGAAAAATTTCAGAATTTCAACAATTTTGAAATTTTTAAAGTTTTGAAAAAGTTTTTGCAATTCTGGAAATTTACAATATTTTCATAATTCTGGAAACTACAAGAATTTTACGAATTTCTGACATTTCGAGAAACTTGATAACTTGGAAAATTTTTAACATTTCAAGATTTTCAACAATTTTTAGAATTTTTAAAGTTTTAAATATTTTGAGGATTTTGGAAGTTATTGGAATTTTGAAAAGTTCGAGAATTTAAAAATTTTCGTAAATTGAAGAGATTTGTAAATGTTCCAAAAATTGTGAAAATTCACAATATTTTTATAATTCTTGAAATTACGAAAATTTTACGACTTCTTCACATTTCGAGAAACTTGATAATTCGTAACATTTCAAGATTTTCAAGAATTTACAGAATTCCGAAAGTTTTCAGTATTTTGACAATTTTCAAAATTGAAAAATTTTTAGAAATTTCAGAGATTCAACGAAGTTTCGAAAATTTTGAGAATTAAGGCAGTTGTCGGAATTCTTGAATTTTTCAAAGTTTTACGAATTTCTAACATTTCGAAAAACTTTGGTTGGAAAATCTTGAATGTATTTAAAGATTTTTGACAATTTCGAGAATTTTCAAAGTTTAAAGTATTTTGAGGATTTTGGAAGTTGTTGGAATTTCGAAAAGTTCGAGAATTTCAAATGTTTGGTAAATTTCAGAGATTTGTAAATGTTACAAAAATTCTGAAAATTCACAATATTGTCATAATTTTTTAAATTTCGAAAATTCCACGAATTCTTCACATTTCGAAAAACTTGGTAATTCGTAACATTCCAAGATTTCCAAAAATTTAGAGAATTTCGAAAGTTCAGTATTTTGACAATTTTCAGAATTGAAAATTTTTTAGAAATTTCAGAGATTCAATAAAGTTTCGAAAATATTGTGAATTAAGACAATTTTCAGAATTCTTGAAATTTTCAAAATTTTACGGAGTCCTAACATTTCGAGAAACTTAATAATTTGGAACATTTTTAACATTCCAAGATTTTTAACAATTTTGAGAATTTTCAAAGTTTGAAGTATTTTGAGGATTTTGGAAGTTATTGGAATTTTGAAAAGTTCGAGACTCAAAGTTGGGTAAATTTCAGAGATTTGTAAACGTTCCAAAAATTCGGAAAATTCACAATATTTCCATAATTCTTGAAATTAAGAAAATTTTACGACTTCTTCACATTTCGAGAAACTTGATAATTTGTAACGTTTCAAGATTTTTGAAAATTCACAATATTGTCATAATTTTTTAAATTTCAAAAATTTCACGAATTCTTCACATTTCGAAAAACTTGATAATTCGTAACATTCCAAGATCTCCAAAAATTTAGAGAATTTCGAAAGTTCAGTATTTTGACAATTTGCAGAATTGAAATTTTTTTAGAAATTTCAGAGATTCAATAAAGTTTCGAAAATCTTGAGAATTAAGGCAGTTTTCGGAATGATTGAAATTTTCAAAATTTTACGAATTTCTAGAATTTCGGAAAACTTCAGTTTAGTTGGGAAATTTTTAATATATTTTAAGATTTTCGATTATTTTGATGAATTTCAAAGTCTAGAGGATTTTGAACATTTCAGAGAATTCAACAACACTTGTGGAAATTCGGAGAATGTAGAAAAGTTCTTTAATCTTCTAATAAAACTTTACTTTTCAAATTTATTGAATTACTCAACTACTTTCACTCCAACAGCCCCCCCCCCCCCCCCCCCCCCCCCCCAAACGAAATTTCTGGTTATGTCCTTGCTCGCAGCACACCTTGGAGTCCAGCAGATCTCAACATTGCCTGAAGCTTTTCTTTCTGCAATTTCACCTTGCATTTAACCACAAATTTGGAATATGTTAAACTTTTCAATTATTTCCCAAGATTTTTCAAAATTCGATACTCTCTGATTGTTCATCATAAAGTTTATTCCAATCCTCATTCAACTTTAATTTTTCTCAATTTTAATCCTTAATTTTGAGTTTACTTTAACACAGTATTCAAATTATGAAATTAAAAAATTGAATTCTATTTTTAGTTTACTGTAATTCTGTAATTTCGAAAATTTGCAATTTCAATGCATAACATGTTGTTCCCCAAATGTGTACTACTATTGACATTGTCTTATTCTACAGTTCTAATGTTAAATTAAAAATTATTCGGTTTGTAGTTGTGGCTTCACAAAATCCTGGAATTTCGCCATTTCAGAGTGTGAACTATCAAATATAAATTACGAGTTTTTTCAAATACTTATATCAGACTTTTGGGTAATCGATAATTATCAATTGTGAAACAAATCGGAAGAGGGATCGAAACGAAATATTGTCTTTTCATTTGCAGTCGTCGGCTTCGAATCGTGCTCCAATCAACAAGAAACAGATGTGCACGAGTCAGGCAGAACTCGACGCTGAGTCAAGCGCAAGCAAAAACGGGATCGCCGGCAGCTCGCCTATATCCAGAAAAAAGAGCCCACACACTGCTTTAGATAACTCAGACAAGACTTTGCAATTGCCTTCCATTGATCATGAAAATAATCACAGCTACAGCGACGCCGAAGAAGCTATTGTCGCAACCGAAAATCTGGGTGAGTACTGCACCTCCGTGGAATGTATTCCAGCACTACTAACAGTGTTGCCAGGTGGCCAACGCGCGCCCTCCCTAGATGGAGTGCTATTTCCCCTTAAAATCCGTCACTTCCCCATGAAACAATTTTTTTCAATGTTGGATACTATATTTTCATATCTTTTACACTGACGCCAATAATTAAAACCAATAAATAAAAAAAACTCAGTTGAGAAGGTGTTGTCACTGAAAATTTTCAGTTCTGTTGACTGGAACCGACACTTGTTCTAATAGAAATTTAGAGGCAATAAATAAAATAGTTCATTCCACGGCTCCAACTTTTTCGTTCAGTAGGAGCAACTGGAATATCCATTAGCCGGACTGAGAGTTTCAATCATAACCAATCCAACTGAAAATCTAGTTGGAAGTAACGAAACTGACAGACATTTTTCTCAGTGTAAAAACGTGCATTTTTAATTATGTTCAGGTGCAAGCTCGCTTTCACCCTCGAGAACTTGGTGCAAAGAAAGTTCTAGAAAGATGAGCAAAGAGGAAAAGACTGTTGAAAAAGACATGCTCCCTGTAAATTTGGACACGAAAAAAAGCGACGACGAAGATGTGGAAAAGTTGCAATCCGAAGGACAAGCCGCGAGGAGTACATCGGAAAAAATTATCCAAAGTTTCGAAGCCCCGGCGACGCTACAAACTATTGACAAGGTGAATGATAATGCTACCGTTCACAGTAGAAGAAAAGCGTCCGTGTACTCTTTGGTGAATTTCGAATGCGACGATGGTACCGGTCAAAAAGTGTCGATGCAGGAAGGCGGGGAAAGTGGCGAAACTCGAGATGACCTCGCCAGTGAAGAAAATCCCCGCGACGAGGAGAGGAAAAACAGCCAATCAAATTCGAGATTCACGACGTCCAAGGTGCAAGCGGAGTCTTTGGATTTCGAGACGAAAGTCCCGGAGAGTCAAAAAGACGAGGATGGAAAGGTGACGATGTACGAAGACGATGGGAACAGCACGAGCATCAGCGACATCGTTGCTACTCAGGCTCTTCACGAGTCATTGAGCAAATTGGGAAAGGTTAGAGTAATTTTATTTATCCACCTCGTATTTTGATCATCATGCAACTTGCATTTCACTGTTGATAACTATTATTAATGTGAGAATTTTTGAATTTTCTGATGTTGATAAGGCGGAAGGAATTTTTTGATAGTGAACACGAGGAAATTGTATTATTTGTAACTGACAGAGGTAACTATCAGGACATACATGTCAGTCACTTCTGCCTTAGTGATTCTAGTTTTTGTAAAAACTTGATGAAACATTTTTATGAAAATTTTTATAAGGTTGGTTTTATAAAAGTTTTATAACATTTGCATTTTTTATAAAGTGGTTTTATACAAGTTTTATAAAAAACCATTTTTTGTATAAAAATTTTTTTTTCAATATTATCAAAAGTATGTAAACATTTTTCTATCCTTTTTTGGATCATTTTGCTAATGTATGTACCATTTTCATCAGTTTATGAGGCTCTAGCTTGAATTTCGTTTCGAAAGAAATTGAAAAATTTGTTTAAGGCAGCGGGATTTGAACTTGCGACCCTTGCATCAGAAATCCGATAGTCAACTTCCTTTTCCATCAAATCTATGTCAATTTGGATGCTTATTTTCTATTTGATTTGAAGAATTTTCAAATAAAATAAATTATATTTCTTATAAAAAAATTATATTTAAAATTATATTTAATCTTATTTTTAGTATTTCTTATAAAATCATGTTTCAACGTTTTATAATTGTTATTAAAAAACATTACGAACATGATTTTCTATTCCCTTGTGTAATAAAAACGTATTAAATATTGATATAAATAATAATAAGTCAACTTTGTTGTCCATTAAATCTATGTCAATTTGGACGCTTATATTCAATTTGAGTTAAAGAATTTTCAAATCCTATAAAATCATATGTTTCAATGTTTTATAATTGTTAAAAAACGTTACGAACATGATGTCCTATTCCCTTGTGTAATAAAAACCTATCAAATATCACAATAAGAGAAATTCCTCATATCAGAAAAGTTTTTTTCATAAAAATATGAAACTTTTTGTAAAAATCGCGAAGTTTTTATAAAAATAATGGTCGCATAAGAAAATTTGGAGACTTTTAATTGTTTTTATAAAAAAACAGATGAATTGTATGAAAATTTTGACAGATTTTATAAAAAATTTTTTATAAAACCACTGTATAAGAATCGAAAATTTTATATAACTTTTATAAAATCGACCTCATAAAAAAACAAATTTTCGTAAATAATTCACTGATTTTATAAAAATGTTACCTGTTTTTATAAAAACTACAATCACTAGGGCGGACTTTTGCAATCTATAAACTTTAGTGGCAAATAACTATTCAATAAATAAAATAGACTTTCAATTGTTTTAATTAACACTGTTAGTCGTCTCCGATTTTATTAATTCGGTTTGTTTTTTATCAATAATCATTAACATAATTCCGAAATATAAGTTAACTTTCCGAAAATTTATTGATAAAAATGTCAGTCATTTTTTGAGTTTACTACGCTATTAACTTAGTATGAAAAATAGCTATCCAACACATGTGATAGACTGGAAATTTTTTAACTAACTCGATAATTCGTCTTCAGTTTTTTTATTCAGGTTCGAACCGAATAAATAAGACAATTTTAGAATGGAAGTTTTTGAATTGCAAAACTTATCATTTATATGTATCGTAAATTTGAAAATGTGTTGAAAAATAAGTATGAAAGACATAAAATGAACTGTCAGACAACGTGTTTGATTAATTACTTGTCATCAATTTCCTTATTTGGGTTCGAATTAAACCAGTCATCAATAATTTAATGCCAAAAATGATGAAAGTTTTAGAATGTGCCAACGGATTAATTCGAATGTCGGTTAATTTTGGAAGTTGTTAATTAATAAACTTGAACGAAAAATGAGTATAGAACCCACCATTAGTAGATCTGATTATTTTTCAACCAATTTTGTGTGTGTGATTTGGTAAAGGTTCCACCGTTGGACGGCATAGAAATGGCGGAGGTCGTGAAAGAAGATCCCGAGAGCAAAGAGGCGTGCCAAAAAGAAACGTTGCTCCAGGAGGAGACGTCCGATGGTTTTATCGGGCCACTACTTGACGAGAATTTCAAAGTCGACGAAAAATTAATGCAAAACAAACTGGGAATGGACGAAGTAAGGAATTTGCTGATGAAGGCCCAAGTGCAGGACGTCAAAAAGGACGACGAGGATGGACAGGCCATAGCAGTTTCTCCGGGAGGACATTTCTTGAAATTCGACGAAGAGATTGGCAGAGGAAGTTTCAAGACTGTTTTTCGGGGTCTCGACACTCACACTGGCGTCGCTGTCGCTTGGTGCGAACTTCAGGTAAAGCTTTGTTTTTGCATCAAGTAAATCAGGAGTTGAAAAAAGTACATAAATTTTGTATAAAAAATCGAGTACATCTTAATTTTTAATAGCCCCATTCACAGGTCCAGAAACCATCCGTGTACAAAATTATAACAATACCTTGTCTTAGAAAAAAAAATGAAAATGTAGCTTTCAGTCGAGTGTAAATTATTCTAGGAAAAGAAGCTGAACAAGACTGAAAGACTGAGGTTTCGCGAAGAAGCTGAAATGTTGAAAGGTCTGCAGCATTCCAACATAGTTAGGTTTTATGACTATTGGGAGGTCACACTCGACCACCGTAGAAAATATATAGTTCTTGTCACGGAACTCATGACTTCTGGCACCTTGAAAACGTATGTTTCTGTATCAAAAGTACTTGTGAAAATGTCTCCGTATATATATTTATATTCACGAGAAACGATAAAACTTTTCCACAGGTATTTGAGACGATTCAAGAAAATAAATCCCAAAGTTTTGAAATCTTGGTGCCGTCAAATCCTCAAAGGTTTGAGTTTTCTGCACTCGAGATCGCCTCCCATTATTCATAGAGATTTGAAATGTGACAACATATTCATCACGGGAACAACCGGTAGCGTGAAAATCGGCGATTTGGGTTTGGCCACGCTGAAAAATCGGAGTTTCGCCAAGAGTGTCATCGGCACCCCGGAATTCATGGCGCCCGAAATGTACGAGGAGCATTACGACGAATCCGTGGATGTCTACGCTTTTGGGATGTGCATGCTGGAAATGGCCACCAGCGAATACCCTTACTCTGAATGTTCGGGACCGGCGCAAATATACAAAAGAGTCGTCTCGGTAATCATTCGTGTTTTTTACACACGTTTGCTGGCTAAACTTGTGTCTCTAGTGATTTTAGTTTTTGTAAAAACCTTATAAAAAATTGTTATATAAATTTTTATAAGGTCGGTTTCATAAAAGTTTTATAAAATTTGCATCTTTTATAAAATGGTTTTATAAAAGTTTTATGAAAAAATTTGTGTATAAAAATGTTTTTTCAACATTAAAAAAAAAGCAAACATTTTTCTTACCTTTTTTGGATCATTTTGCTAATGAATATACCGCTTTTTATCAGTTTATGATGGAGGCTGTAGCTCAAATTTCATTTCGAAAGAAATTTTAAAACTTTTTGGAAACAGTGGGATTTGAACTTGTGACCTGTGCATCATAAATCCGACAGTCGTCTTTCTTGTCCATCTATGTCAATTTGGATGATTTTTTTTCAATTTCAGTTGAAGAATTCTCAAATCCTATAAAATCATATGTTTTTACGTTTTATAATGGCTAAAAACCGTCACGAGCATGATTTTCCATTCCCTTGTGTAATAGTATGAAAATGAATTGTATGAAAATTGTGACAGATTCTATAAAAAAATTTTTTTATTATGAAGTTTTGATAAAACCACTTTATGAAAATCGAAACTTTATATAACTTCTATAAAATCGACCTTATAAAAAAACGAATTTTTAGAAATAATTCACTGATTTTCTAAAAATGTTGCCTGTTTTGATAAAAACTACAATCACGAAGTGTACCACAATTTTCAAGTTCAATCTGAAACATGCGCATTTTTCGTTTCTTAAACATCTGAAAACAGTAAAAAAGATGTGGACAGAAAGAGGAAATAGTATTGATAAACAAATTCAAAACAAACGAATCTTGTCTCTTCCAGGGAATCAAGCCCCAAAGCTACGACAAAGTCGAAAACCCGGAAGTCCGCGAGATCATCGAGATGTGCATTCGTTTGAAGAAAGAGGAAAGACCCCTGGTAAAAGATTTATTGAACCACGAATTTTTCGCCGACGATTTGGGCTTGAAATTGGAAATGGTCTCGCGCGACACGGCCGTGGCCGAACCCGATATCTCCAAGGTGGAATTCCGTTTGCGTGTTTTGGATCCGAAAAAACGTGCCAACAAACACAAGGAGAACGAAGCCATCCAGTTCGAGTACGACATCGGGACGGACAACGCCGAGGAGGTGGCGTCGGCGATGGCGAAATCCAGCTTGATTCTGGAAGAGGACGCCAAGGCTGTGGCGAAGATGCTCAAGTCGCAGATAACTACGTTACTGCGAGAACGGGAAGAGCGCAAAGCCAAGGAAGAGAAGGAGAGGCAAGATCGCGAGGCCGAGTCTGCGGAAAATATTCTGCAGAATCAGATGCTGTTACAACAAATCCAACAGCAGCAGCAACAGCAACAACAACAGCATGTTCAACCAACGTTGACCATCACGATACCAAACCAAGTCCAGTTACAACAACAGCAGATCCAGACGCAGATCCAAACGGTGCAGACAAGCCAGCACAATATCCAGGCCCAGCAGGTTCAAATGGTTCAACAGCAGGCTTTGTTGCAACAGCAAACGTCCGTTGTGCAGCCCCAGCAGGCCCAGCAAATTCCGCAGATTGCTCCAAACGCTCAACAATACCAGCAGCAGCAACAGCAGCAATTCCAGATGCAGCACGTGAACCAGCAATATCAGCAGGCTAATTCTTCACAGTGCTCGACGCCGCAAACGGTGCAAGGGGCGCCCCAGTTTCCCCAAGCGCAGTATGTTCATCTCAACCAAATGGGGGTGCCTCAGCAGATGGCCCAAATTCAACAACCGATGCAGATGGCGCACTTGCACCAGCAGCCGATGCAGTACTCCCAACCCCAAGTACAACACATACAGCAGATGCACCAGAATCCTGCCATCAATCCTCCGACCATCCAGGGTCAAAACTTCTATCAGCAAAATGCTACGACCATGACGGCTTATTCGGCGCCTCCCATGTATCAGTCGAATGTTCCGAATGTTATGTTGCACGATTATTACGCGTCCAATCCACCGACGCATATGGACATGATTCCAGGGCAACCCGCCCAGCAAATGTATGCTAACTCTTCCGGGCAGAGCGCGGTTCCAAATTCTATGGGGTTCATGCAACAGCCAATGTCCATCCAGAGGTTGGTAATAGATATTGGTGGACCTTGGTTGGTTTGTAGACTGTGGTCTACCACCATGTTATCTGTTCATTCATTTTATTGAGGGTCTAGCTCGAGTCATTTTTGGAGATGGATGAAGTTTGTTGGATTACTGTAGAGTAATGCTGTCGATGTTTTTGATTCTGTACTTGAACAACTTTCTTGAGACGACAAATTTAAATGAGGACTCGACTGATTCGTATGGAGTAGTGAAATGGTGTTTAATTTTTGTGCGTGTCTTTGGTTTGAGTTGAGAAATATAAAGAGTATTAAGATTTGACTGCAGTGTTGCCATTTTAGGGGTTTTCCCTCTAAATTTAAGGTTTTTTTTTGGCTGTTAGGGGGAATTCTAGGGGGAAGTTCAGGGGGAACACTTTTTTTGGGCAAATTTAGGTGGTTGATATTTCAAACCGCAATTCGAGTTTTCTTTGCTAAAAATTGGAGGGAGTTGAAGAAGAATTAGTCGATCTGATTCGATCGCAGATATTCTCACGTTGCTTCACAGCGCTTTACGGAAATTCTCAACGATTTCGAAAGTTTTCAAAATTTTTGAAAATTTTCAAAAACTTCACAAATTTTCAATGATTTAAATGACATTCTGAAAAGTTTTAAAAACATAGAAAAATTTCACAATTCCACAAACGTTCCGATAATTAGTAATTCTTCGAAATTTTCCCGAATTAACCGAAATTTTATAATTTTCTAAAAATTTTGCAAATTTTCTGAAATCTTAAAAATTTCATTACGTTCATTTCTGGAAATTTAAAATTTTCGGAATTTGAAAAATTTACAGAAAATTGAATATTTTCGCAATTAAGCCACGGTAAATTTCCGAATTTATCTGAATTGATCAAAATTTCTGGATTTTTAAAAATATTTAAAGATTTTGAAAAGAAAATTGTTGAGATTTCGAAAAATTTACGATATTGTCATAATTTCTGAAACATTTAATGATTTTTCGAAAATTTTCCAAATTCAACAAAATTTCACAATTTTTCGAGTATTTCTTAAATTTTCGAAGATATCAAAGAATTTCTAATTATTTTTAAAACTACAGTGGTGTCAGTGTAAAAGGTATCGAAATATAGTACCCAACATTAAAAACTTTTTTTCGGGGGAATTGATGGATTTTATGGGGAAATAGCACTCCATCTAGGGGGGGTGTCTCGAACAGAATCTCTTCAGGTCCAACAGAAATGTCAAGCAGTTAGAAAAGCAATGAATCATCACAGTTTTATCTCCTGAAAAATGCTACGTCACTCAACGCCTTCGAAAAAACAACAATCCCCAATACTGCGTGTATATGAATTTACATTTGAATTTCAAATTTTCAAAACTTGTGTTTTCAAAATGATGGAAATAAGGATTAAAATCCGGGAAAATTATCTCGGTGGAGAGCAGCACCTTTCTACCTGTCTATTCAGCTCGACGTCACGCTTCATTATAAGGGTTCCCTATGTCTAACAGACACTTGTGTCTAAAAGAAAAATTTTGGGCAAGAAATTCTGTTAGATACCGAGCCCCCTGTATGTAGATAACAAGCTCACCTACGAAACAATGATTCTTAATACACTTAGTTCCAGCAGCCTTGGGCAGGTTCAGGGAATGCAAGGGGGCTCGTTGACCAGCCTGCAAAATACCACCCCCATGATGGCGAACGGCAACCACCAGTCCCAAACGCAGCCAAATATGATGATGCAAATGCAGTATCCACAAACGGGCAATGTCATGCCGACGGCAATGTCAATTGCGCCCAATAGCAGTCTGCCGCTCCAATCGTCGAACAATATGCAGCAGGCCCAGCCAGTTCTGCAACAGCAGCAACCGCAGGTCATGCAGCAATCACCTGTACTGGCTCAGCACGTCATTCAGCAGCAACAAGCACAGCAACAGCAGATGCAGCCTCAACAAAATATTCAGCAGCAACAAGTACAACAACAGCAGCTTCAGCCTCAACAAAACATACAGCAACAACCACCACAGCAGCAGCTGCAGCCTCAACAAAGCATCCAGCAACAACAGCAGCTGCAGCTTCAACAGAATATTCAGCAACAAGCACCTGTGCAGGCCCAGCAGCAGGTGATGCAGCAAACACAACCGTTGCAGACCCCTCAGCAGCAGCCTTCGCAAACGTTGATCCAGCAGCATGTTATACAGCAGCAGCCTTCCATGCAGCAGGTGCAGCAGCAGCTTGCTCAGCACCAGGCGCAATTGCCTCAGCAACCGGTTCAGTTGGTTCAGCAACCGGCTCAGTTGGCCCAACAAACGGTGCAACCGGCCTCACAAGTGCAGCAACAGATTCAGCTACAACAACAGCAAAACATGCATGCCAATGTCGAGCTCAACGAAATTCCAGCGAAAATGGACAATGAGATAAACCATTTCCAGGTTCCTGAAAATGTGGCCCCACTAGCGAGTCACGACACCGCTCAGGGTGTTGTGTCCTCCAATGAAGGGTGAGTTTTTCCATCCATGCGTTGTAGCTTGGAGCAAAGGAAGTCTTCCTTTTTTAGTTTTGGTTTTTTTGGTTTTGAATAATTCAAAAATTTAGAAATTGTTAAGTTTTAGAATTTTCAAAGTTTTTTAAATTTTGGAAGTTTTGAAGTTTCGAAGAATTTTAAAATTTTGAAGCCAAGAAGTTTCGAAATGTATGGAATTGTAAGATTTCAAAATTTTGATGAATTTTGATGAACTGCGAAGGTTTTAAGCATTTTGAAGTTTTAAATTCACCGAATTTTGAAGTTTTGTGTTTTTTAAATTTTATTATCTTGAATGTCAAGCATTTTTGAAATGTAGAAGTTTTAGAACTTTTATGGCTCTGGAAACTTCGAAAGTTTCGCAATTTAAAATAATCATAAAGTTCGGATTTCTGAGAATTTTCGGAAATATTAGAAGCTGATGAAGAACTGGAAATTTGAAGGTTCTGAAAATGTTCTAGAATTTTTAGCTTTGCATGAATTCAAACTTGGCGATTTTTCTCCGAATTGGCGATTTTTCGCAACTCTTGGCGAGGAAAAATTCCAATTTGGTCATGGCGATTTTTTTGGCGAGTTTTGGATTCTGAGATTGTTTGTAACTAATTTTTTTATTTCGGGAAGTTCCAATGAAAAATTTTTTCATTGTTCTTTCATAATTATGCTTTCATTCGCTTACATTCATTGGGTTTTTGTTATTATGTGCTTAATACAGTTTTATCTATTTTTTCCTAAATTTAAAGGAAAAACACTGCCTTTTTAATGCGTAGAACGCTAAATTCACAATATTTTCGAATTTTCGCGCCTTCGAGTACTTTTGCACGCACTAATCTCGTTGGCGATATTTTGGCGATACCGGAAAGAAAGATGGCGATTTGGGCGACTTTCAATCCCTAAATGGCGGACTAGCCGTAAAAA
The DNA here is from genome assembly GCA_030522785.1 of Platygaster equestris. Taxonomy (NCBI): domain Eukaryota; kingdom Metazoa; phylum Arthropoda; class Insecta; order Hymenoptera; family Platygastridae; genus Platygaster; species Platygaster equestris. Next base: position 10,655 of record JAPYZK010002964.1, on the reverse strand, counting down.
AATCTGACAATCCTGAAGGAAGATTTAGAAATTATTTATACAATCTTCACGAGGGTTTGGAATCTTTATTTAGTGTCTTGGAATTTTTGTACGAATTTTTGGAAGATTATTAATATCAGTGGAGGACTTGGAAATTGTTATAAAATGTGCGATATTCTGGAATTACGTACTTTCAGAAATGTTTGAAAACTTGATCATATGAAAGCATGTTAGCCAAATTACTGGACAGTAGGTTATCATCACAAAACTTTGGTATAATGCATTTGTTGTAGAGTATAAACTTTGTAGTTGGCTATAAATGTACGTGATTTGCAGTACTGGAGAAACGGAAAGCTGTCAACAGGTTGACAGAAGCAAGGTCAAAAGGTCGGGCACGAAACGGAAAAAGCCTGCTATCAAATTGACCGTTTTGTCTGTGATAAACGAAGGACAATCTGTGACCGTCGAATGTCAACTGGACACCAGCAAACAAAAAACTGTGACATTCAAGTTCGACCGTGATGATATGGTCCCAACGGACATTGCCAACAACTTGGTATGTGATTTTTTTCAGCAATATTATCTCGACGTTAACTGTTTCTCTTCGTACAATAAATTTGTGAAACTTGATGATAAAAATGTGCGAAAATTGTACTCTTACAAATTCCCAAAAATATTGGCAACTTTTGTCTAAATTTTCTAACTCGCCTCAGAATGAGCAAGCAAAAAAAAGCACTTTAAATTTGCACAACTACAACAAAATATGAAGACAAAAAATAGCGAATTATAGATTAACATTCCTGTCGGATGTATCGGTGACAAATAAGAAATGGAATGTAGCAAATAAAAATTCGACAAATTGATGTATAACTTTTCAGCAAATCTCAATGTGATCCACACAGTGATTGATGTGGTTTGTTTTTGATAGGTTGCAGAGAATTTGCTACCCGAATCTCAATGTGAAACTTTTGTGGAATTGATCGAAGACATCGTGAAGCAGTTGCGACTAAACCCTTCCCATGCGTTGCCCTTGGTTGCCCATGGTCCCCCCGACCAATCAGCTGGGGGTAGTCCTGTTACTAGTCGCAGACCCAGGGAGAGGGATCATAGTCTCGACCCCGCAAAGGTAGATTTTTGCTTCATTTTATACATTTTCAGGGCTGTGTCGCATCCTTGAAAAACCAGTAAAGTTGAAAATTATTACCAGGGACAATGAAAACATTTTGTTGAAAGAGGCCCCGTGGTGTTGGGTCACTAGAGATGGCCATTTGATCGTAAAAGTCAAGCGACGGTAACTCAAGCCAGTACTTGGGTGACCGCTAGCGAGTCTCGAGTGGAGCAAAAACACGGTGGCTTTAGGGACAAAAACCGAACTCTCCTGTTGATGGTGGAAAATACCATGGTTGTGGCCAGGGGCGGACGCAGAAAAAAATTTCGGTAGGGGTTTTCGAAAAAAATTTCCCTCAATTTTTGAAATTCCTCGAATTTATGAAATTTTCTAAATTTTTTCGAATTTTTGAATTTTTGAAATTCTCGTTATTTTTGAAATTTCTGAGATGTGTAGTATTCTCGTGATTTTTATTATTTTCAAATTTTCGAAACTTCTAAAATTTTTGCAAGTTTTCGGATTTTTTTGAAACGCTCAAACCTTTTAATGTATACGAAATGTTTTAGAATCTAAAAATTGTAAGAATTCTCTGACTTTTCAAAAATTTTATAATTTTTGACATATTTGGACTTGATACGACTTTATGAATTCTCAAAATTTTCAAACTTTTAAAATTACTATAATTTTCGAAATCACTGAAATTTTTGGAAATTATGAATTCTCAATTTTTGACATATTTGCAAGTTCTCTGGAGTTACAAAAGTTCGATGATTTTTCGAGACTTTCGTTATCCTCAAAATTTCCAAAATTTACGGTTTTTTCAAATAATTTAAACATTCGAAAATCAAAAAAAAATTCCTGGAATTGAAAAAAAATTTTTAACTCTAAATTTTTAAAAATTTTATAATTTTCGGACATTCCAGACTCTTCAAAATTTTCATCATTTCGTCAAAAATTGTAATTTCGAATTTTCTAAATTCACTTATAATTTTACACAAATTTGAAAGTTCGAAATAGTTAGTCTCTTATATTTTAAAGCCCACATTTTTCCACTTCTCAATTTCTAATCATTTTACTTACAAAAACATCAATCTTCTTAAAATTTCGGGAGGGGTCTCAACCCCTAAAACCCCCTCTGAGTTCGCCCCTGGTTGTGGCAACAGAAAGGTTCGATTGAAAAGTCCGACGACTTTGCCGCGGGGTTTTTCATGGTTTTTCCCCGCGAGTCGATGGTGGGACGCAGATATCCCAAGTTGATGTAAATACTGAAGTCGTGAAAAAGTGTTAGAAATATGGGAATCAAAAGAAAAGTGTGTCGGGAGTTATGATGGGATGGCCGAATAGCACTGAGTGCGCTAAGCGCCGAGAGCCAATTAAAAAAAAAAAATTGTTTAAATCCGTGGATCCAAAAAAATGTTGCTCTCCGATAATTGATAAAAAAACATATATTAATGATAACTACTTAAATTGTGATGGTTATGAAATCAACTGCTCTTAAACACAAATTTAGAAAATTTTCCGAGTCCTTTTCAAATTTGAATAAAAGGTGGCCACAAAATAAAAGAGTCGAGGAATTGTTAAATTCAGAACATGCAATTATTCTGCATTCGAAAGAAGAACGCCAGAAAATGCTCTTTATTCTTCGTGACTAAATAATCATGTACTGAAAACAAGGTTGTTTTGGATGAAAACTGTAGTTTTTGTTGTTGTAATTGCGGTGTGTAATTTTGGACGCAGCAGGTGAGACACGGTTCGCTAACTCGTCAAAGTAGCTACCGTACGTCATTCAAAGTTCATCGTAGGCACCGATCGGTAAGTTGGTCACGATCTTGTCCCGAAAGACAATTTGTGAATTTTTTTCGTTGAAGATCCTTTCGTCTTTTGTTCGTGTGCATCAAATCGCCTAGGACAAGCGGTGTTTTTGTTTTTGTTGTTTCTGTTTCTGTTGATGAGCTTATTAACCGGACAACTCTTGGAATACTGAACAATCTACAGTTCTCTAGCGAACATAAAGTATTTCAATACATTAATATTATTCATCCTGGTTAAAAAGCTGTTGTCATCACAGAAACCATTATGCAAGGGTTTCGTTATTTTCATTTCAATTTGTTTCCATTGGAATGAAAAGCACTTGTTCTGTGATTTACATTGATTTGTATAGTCGACATCGTTTTTCACATTTTGAATTTGTGTTGGCTTTTTCTAGAATAAATGTAGTCGCTTGAACGATGCCCCATACAATCGCACATTTGCAAATACAGCTTTTGTACGTTCGAAAATTGTCTGATCTCGAATTTTTCGATCGCAACCAACGATATTTTCATTTCCCTATTGGAACATTTAAAAAACCCTACTTCAATTGATCAGAGTTGGAAAACAGTTTTCAGGACAATTTCGTACATTTCGCCTTTTTTGTTGTTTATTAAAGTGCCGTAATAATAAAACACTTGATTTATTACGTTACATTACCGGATGGAGGGCAATGCGGTCGGAAAAGCTCCGAATTTTTGCTGTGTAAGGTAAGTGTGGGTAATGCCGCTATCGTGTGGGTATTATCCGCCCAGTCTATTTATTAATCTGTTTTCGATCGAAACTAAATAAAATATTCGTGAATAAGTGTCTTAGGCAATAAACTACGTGTTCACGAATATTTTGTTGAGTTTCAATCGCAAACGGATTAATAAATAGACTGGGCGGATAATATTCACACGATGGCGGCATTACCCACACTTACCTTAGTTTATGGATCAACGGACGGCCCTCCATCCGAGACAACTCTACCGTATGTCGTACATTATTTTCGCGCTCTTTCAGAGAGACGAAACGTCCATCATGTCATCCGTAAAGACGCTTCCCTTCGATCAAGCCGTTTCGAATATCGCGGCGAGCGCAACGCTAGACAAGCAGCGAAGTCTTTCGACCCTCGATACCCCGCTCGTGGCCAGCGCCAGGTCCGAGGTTTCGAGAAGATCGTCCACCCCGAACACGAGTACATACACCCCGGTTAACAGTCCCAGTGACATGACCGACAATCTTGACGCCGGCAAACTCGGCGAGGCCGTTGCTCCTCTGGAGCAAGTCCCGCCGGGCCAAGCCAGCAACACGGCCGACAGCGACAGCCAGCAGCAGTTGGCTCAGTCGACAAAAGACGTCGTGGAAATTCCGTCGGAAGAAAAACCAAGGGAAACGAGCGCGACCGAGATGGTCGAGACGGAAGCCAAACCGACAGCCCCGCCGGTGCGCAAAGTTTCCCGTTTTTTGGTCAGCCCCGTCATCGACAAGTCCGGATCCTCGGAGCTCGAGGGTGCGAAGCAGTCAGAAACCGCGACTTGGCAAGATGTAGCATTAGCCGCTACGAAAAATTCCGAGGTCATTGCGAACGTGTCCGGCGACGTTGATACTCACGAGTCAACGACAGCGGTTACAGAAGATTCGCAAGTCGAAGCGACTTCGGAGCAGCCCCCGAACAACGTTCAGGTCGAGTCGCCGAATGTAGCCCAGCAGCACCAGCAACAGCTGCAGCACCAGGTTCAACGAGTCCAACAGCCGCAACAGCCAATGTTGCATCAGCAGCAGCCCCAGGAAGCCGTTCAGCGTAGTCAACAACAATCCTACGTCGCGTACCCCAGCCCGGTGCAGCAGTTGCAGCTCGACGAGAGGAACCGAAGGATATCTAACATCTCCTCGACCTCGAGCGTGTCCACTGACTCGCAGGTCTCCGAGCCCAGTGTTTACACGCATCCCCCGTTGGTGCACCAGGACTCGAGCGGCAGCGTGTTGCAGCAACATCCGCAGGGTATCATTGTGGATTCCCAGCAGACTTGTTCGACGACTGTCCACCATGCACCCGTTCAAGTGCAGCCGGAAGCCACTTGCAAGGTCAAGGCCAAGGAAGTCTCCTCGACTTTGCCGGATCTCGCCCAAAACCTGGCCAACATTCTGTCGAATCCCAAGTCAAAAACGCCCCATTCGATGCCCGGGCACGACTCAAGCGCTCCTCAAGCTACTCCGCAGATGGTGGCCCAGCTCCAGGCAGAGCAGTATTTCCAGCCGATACAACCAGAGGCTTGCTTGATGGGCAACGTTCCAATTCATCAACAACAGTTGCCTCAGCAACAGGTTGTGGGGCAGTTGAATATAATACAAAATGTACAGCAAACCACTCTGCAGATGGCACCACCACAGATCCCATCCAACGCTCAGCAGCCTCAACTCGAGGTCAAGACGACTCAGCTAGTGCACTCGAGCGTTCAGACGGCGCAGTGGACTTCGACGACGTCTTATGGGGTCGCGATGGGGGCTCCCCAGAACGTGCAGTTGCAGCAACACAACTTGCAAATGCAAATGCCGGGTCAACCGGGCGTTGTTCAGGGTGTCAATCAGGGTGCCACTCCCGTGCAGTTGCCACCGCAACAGTTGGAGCAACAGTTTACGGAACAACCCCAAGTCGACCATCACCAACTGCAGCTCAAGCTGAACGAGCCAAAAGGGGGGGCCGGTGCTCCTAGAAGCTTGGAGGCGGAGATTAGCCTCGAGTCGGATAATATAAGCAGGTTGGAATTCGTGCAATTTTTTTTCTTCTTTTCCTTCCCTTTCCCCAATTTCCGTGTCATTAATGTGAAGATTACATTAATGTGAATGATGAGAAAACATTTTCATCATTTTCGTACACGTCCGACATTGTCGTTATTGTCGTTTGATTCTTGTGTTACAGAAGAACGAGTAATGATACTCAGCATCCGTCTTCGGACAACGAATTTTCCAGTCATGAAATAACCCCCGAGCACACGATTGTCGAATCCATGGAAGGCGCCGGTCTGATACAGCAGCAGCAGCAGCATCAGGTTGTGCAGCAACAACATCGCAAATTAAGCCAACAAAACTCGGTTGACAAACTCGGTGAAACGATGAGCGGCAGCGGTCCGCAAACGATCGAGGATTTACAACATAAACTGGCGCAAGTAACCAGTCAACCGTCGGAATCGTTGAATGTTGGTACGCCGCCCATCAGTCATCCGACCACACCCCATGGACAACAACAACCTTCTGGGGGTTACGACTCCTACATGTATTCTCTGCAACAAAAACTCGTCAATGCTGGAACAATCAGTTCGACGCAGTCTTTGGTGAGTAACGACGCATCTGAGCAATTACAACAGTGTTGCCAGGTGACCAACGCGCGCCCCCCTTAGATGGAGTGCAATTTCTCCCTAAAATCCGTCACTTCCCCCTAAAAAAATTTTTTTTAACGTTGGGTACTATATTTTGATGTCTTTTACACTGACACCACTGTAGTTTTAAAAATAATAAGGAATTCTTCGATATTTTCGAAAATTCAGGAAATATTCGAAAAATTGTGAAATTTTGTTGAATTTGAAAAATTTTCGAAAAATCGTTAAATGTTTCAAAAATTATGAAAATTCGCAATTATGAAATGAAAATTCCCAATTCGCATTTACACATTTTTTTATTTTGTTGAACTAGATACGCATAGTTCCGAAAATTTTCGAAATTTAATGAAAATAGAAACGTTTTCAAGAAAGTGGGAATAATTAATTGACTTTAAAATATTCTAAAAATCTTCCAAGTGCCAAAAGTTTCGAAGAAATTTCAAAAATTTGGAGATTTCTGAATATTTTGAATGAATCATACAAAACTAGTCAGTATAATATTTTTTAAAGAATTTTAATATCGAAATTCGAAAAATTTGATTATTTGCTTCATTCATTTAAATGAGAAAAATTTTTCATTCGAAAATAAAGTTTAAAATTCTGGAATTCCTCTATCATATAAAGATTTGGGTTCGAATCAGAAAGAATCGTAAGTTCCTAATAAGAAAATTCGACTAGAAAATATTCTGCTTTTCTTCAAATTCGTTTCGCTTTTTCAATAAAGTGTTCCGTCGTCGAAAAAAAATATAAATATATTGTAAAAACCGAAAAATATAGCGTTGCATTGCCGGTACCCTGTGTTTCGACAATGCAAGTGTCTACTGCTTATGCACCCAGTAGCGCTTTTTTTCTTACCAGGCGGCGCCAGGAGAGATACGTACAGAGCCTATATTATTGTCAGTTTGATCATTTTTCAATTTCTATTGGCGTGTTTTTTGTGACAGTATTCAGTTTCTCATCAAGACCAAAATTTTGATAATGCGACCATAAAAAATTTATGCATATTTTATACGAAAAACCAAAAAATTTCGCTCGAAACATTATGTCTGGAAAAAAGTACTAATTCTGTAGTTTGTCGACCTTTTTTTAATTAATGTGTATTTTTGTACTGCCATTAGACTTCGCTCTCGCCACATGGAACAATCAGTTGCCACGAGACAGTGCCAATGCAGGGTATGGAATATGTTACTACTGGATTGGAAACAGTAACGCTCCAAGGTGCACCTTCGCAAACGGTGAGAAATTCATTCCTCAGCACAAATTTCCACAATATTTGAAAAAAATTATTAATCCTACAAATACATTCGTATACATAAAATTCATCGTAATGTTTATGTTCCATCACCATCTAGCAAACTGGGAAGCGAGAAAAAATAATAAATTCCGTGTATTTAAGGAAAGGTTTACCCTGAAAAAAGTAAATTATTCTCATCAACGTTATTACGAACGTTGCAAACGTGAAAGTCGGTATTTTTAAAACTGTCGTTCATTTTTAACTGTAAATTCATGTCTTATTGATATGCTTTGTTTTTTTTTAAAGGAGAAATTTAACCTTTTTCCTTCGTAAATTAAAGTTCCCTGGCTTTGGTTATAAAAAGTGTACTTTAGAAAATGGTGTACTTGGAGAGATTTCGTTTCCAAGAAAAAAACTAAAATTTCGAGAACAAACTGGTTATTTCAAGACTAGCGTAATTTTATGCGTTTCCTACCTTATTAAAATTTTGGACTGCTGCAAAAAATTTTTCAAATGAATGAAAATGTGAAGATTTTTAAAAATGTATCATTTCCAATAATTTGACGTTGACACCTTTATAACTTGACAAACGTTTGAAACATTTTTCTCAAGTCATGAAATATGCCAAAAAACGATGGATATGTAAAATATTTTAGAAGTCACCTCGAGTATACTGTAGACGCAAAAATATGACCGTTTGTTCATATTAATTGTTGGTAATTCATCTTTTCAGACACGCGCCGGAACAAATCAACCGGCGCGAAAAATATCCAGATTTATGGTCTCTAAAGTATCAGGTCCTCCTGGTGGCGATGAGTCACAAAGTAAATTAAATTTCATAAAAACGTTATGCCAATAAATGAAACCCCCCCAAGATTGAGCAATAAGGGAACAAAATCTTTGTTTCAGAAATGCATATTTTAGGTAGTCGAGAAGGGTCGGTACCACCGGCCCAATCAACTACATCAAGTTCTGAAGTAATTGAAATCTATTATCTTTGATGTAGTTCCGTTTGCGCGTTCGCGTAGTTTTCAATGAAATTGTTGTTGTATTACAGTTCGACCGAGACGAGCGGACTTCGTCTTTGCTGAGTCCGTTTGAAGAGTACCAGCTGCTGATTAAAAGGTGGGCTGTTTTTTCATTGATTTTTTCTCTCTGCTGCTGACTGCGGATCAGGTAACTGGAATTGGGTATTTTTGCAGGCAACAAATGGAGCTCGAAGCTCTCCAAAAAAGACACCGAGAAGAGCTGGAGCGCTTCCAGCACCAACAGCTGCAGCTCTTGATACAGCAGCAACAACAGACCAGTGCTATGCATCAACACCAGCATCAACCTATGATGTATCACACGGTGACAAGTATGTATGAAGTGTAAATGTCGAAACATGTGACATGCAGGGGCGGACGCAGAAAAAATTTTGGGGACGGGTTTTCAAAAAAAATGTTTCCTAATTTTCGGAATTCCTGGAATTTTTGAAGTTTATGTGATTTTTGCCATTTGTAACGTTTTTGGATTTCTCGTGATTTTCGAAATTTCTGAAATGTGTAATGTTCTAATAATTTTAAAAATTTTCGAATTCTGGAAATTTACGAACTTTTTGTATATTCTCGGATTTTTTTGGAATACTCGAACCTTTGAATACGTAAGAAATGTTTGAAATTCTAAAAATGTTGGGAATTCTCTGAATTTTCAAAAATTCTATAATTTTTGTTGGATTTTACAAAATTCTATCGTTTCACAAAATTTTCAGAATGTTCCAATTTTTTAGGTTTATCAGACTCTTCAAGAAATTATGAAGTTCTAGAAATTTCAATGGTTTTCGAGATTTCCACAAATTCTCGAAGTTTTAAGAATTTAAAAAATTTTCAAAACTACTATACATTTTTGGATCACTGAAATCGTTGGAATTTCTGAATTTTCAATTTTTGACATATTCGCAAGTTTTCTGAAATGTGTAACGTTCTCGTAATTTTTAACAATTTTCAATTCTCGAAACTTCCAAACTTTTTTTACAGTTTCGGATTTTTCGGAATACTCGAACCTTTGAATGTTTAAGAAATGTCTGAAATCCTAAAAACGTTAGGAATTCTCTGAATTTTCAAAAATGTTGTAATTTTTGACATGTTTGGATTTTACAAAATTTTAACAGTTTCTCAAAATTTTCAGAATGTTCCAATTTTTTAGGTCTATCAGATTCTTTAAGAAATCAGAAAGTTTTTGGAATTTTCGAAAATTTCGAAATTATTATAATTTTTTAAATTGAAATCGTCGGAATTTCTGAATTCTCACTTTTTGACATATTCGCAAGTATTCTGGAGTTACAAAAGTTTGATAATTTTTCGAGACTTTCGTTATCTTTAAAAGTTCCAAAGTGTTCCATTTTTTCGAATTACTTAAACATTAGAAAATTGACCAAATTTCTGGAATTATAAAAAATTTGAAAAGTCGGAATTTTCAAAAATTTCACAGTTGTTGATATTTTCGGACTATTCAGAATTTTTACAATTTTGTCTAAAATTGTCATTTTGAAGTAACTAATTTTGTAAATTCATCTATAGTTTTACAAAAATTTGAAAGTTTGAAATAATGAATCTCTAAAATTTCAAAGCACAAATTTTTCCCCTTGAAATTTATAATCGTTTTACGTACAAAAACAATCAATTTTCTTTTAATTTCGGAAGGGTTTCAACCCCTGAAGTCCCCCTCTGCGTTCGCCACTGAGAAACCTTCTTCTTCGAACCCTGAGAAATTTAATTTTCAAAGTTCCGAATTCTAAAATTACAAATCATGAATTCGAAGTTCGCAAAAATATTTGAAAGTTGCCCAATGTAAAATTCGTTCATACTTGATATTTCCAAAATCGAAATTCTCACATTTCACACGTAAAATAAAATTTTGGGGATTTGGAATTCCCGAAATAACAAATTTTGAATTTTTCAAAATTCCACTGTTTTTTAAAAAATTGTTTTAAAGTTTCAAAATGTTCACTTTGTTCAATCTTGAAATTTTTGGATTGAAAGATCCAAACATTTAAATCTAGAATTTTCGGGGATATGAATCGCCAAAATTACGATATAATTTTGGACCTTAATTTTCACCAAATTTTCTAATCTTCGAAAACATATTGATAAGTTTTCCAGCTTTAAATATGTTCATCTTGAAA
>JAPYZK010002963.1:0-15438 GCA_030522785.1 Platygaster equestris | reverse complement strand
AAAAAGTTTTGAAAATCCTGAGAACTGAGGAAGTTTCCTTAATTCTCAAAATTCCAAAAATTTTACTAATTCTCAAAATTTCGATAAACTTGTTAAGTTTAAACATTTTTAACATTTCAATATTTTCGATTATTTCGATAAATCTTGAAGTTCAAAAAATTTTGAGAATTTGGAAATATTTTGAAATTTCCAAAATATTTAGGATTTCGATAATTTCGTACATTTCAGAGATTTATAAAAGTTTCAAGAATCCCGAAAATTCACAGAATTTTCATAATTATCAAAATTTCAAAAATTTTATAAATATCAAAAACCTTCAGAAACTTGATATTCTCAACATTCAAATATTTTCAACAATTTCGCAAATTTTAAAGTTTAGAGTATTTTGATAATTCCAAAAGTTCAAACAATTTTGACAGTTTTTAAGAATTTCGAATTTCGAAATTTCAGAGATTTTAAAAAGTTCTAACAATTCTAATAATTTCCTAACTTCGAGTAAAAACCCCCCCCCCCCCCCCCCGAACAAAATTCCTCGCAACGTCCTTGATAGACGAATAAAATAAGAATAAACTAAAAGTCTTAATATTCCAGAAAATCGATTGATTCGTAATTGGCAATCAATTCGTAATTTCCAAAAAATTACACAAACAGTGTAAAATCTGCACAAAATATTAAAAAATACATTCCGGAACACGGAGGAGCTATAAATTCGTAACAGTACTGTAAAAACTCGGCAAAACTGATTTAAACGTGTTTTACGCGGTGTGATAGTGAGCGAGGTAAATTGTAACAGTTTTTACGCGGCTCCGCAATTACGAAAGGTAGCCGGGGCGGTGATTTTTCAGCTGCTTCGGCGCGGGCGATTATTCACGCGGAGCCGAGGAAAACAAATAAAATTTCACAGAGAGCCATTAGAGAGCGGACTCGGCTTCCCCGGCAATGAGTCTCCGCGGATGATGATGCCGTCGACGTCGAGACCCCCGGAATCGGTTCTCTCTCCGGAGGCAGAGCAGACAGGTGATCGCACCTGTCGTCGTCGCGCTCCAACGATACTATTCTCGCAGGCCGAAATACGCCGACGTGGGGGTTTGTTCCGAGGCTTGATTGCTGGACCATGACGCTGCTGGCTTTCCGGATAAACGAAGAGGCGGCATCATCAAACCGCACGAAAAACGTTACTTTTAACAGCTTTATCGGATTAGCTTTTTTTCTTCATTTCCGATATTAACGAACTCGGAAAGAATATATATGTAGTAGGAGTCTTCATGTATTTTAGGTTAAAATGTGGTTTAAGGAATTAGAGAATAATTTTGGGGGATTTTCGAATTAAAAAATTTTTGAAATTTGTTTATTTCGAAATTTTCGGATTTTGGAATTTTTCAAATTCATGACATTTGTGCCCTGGAAAATGTATTTTCAGTGTTTGGAAAAATATTGGAAATTTGTAAAATTAGTGAAATTTCTGTATAATGTACAGAAATTTCGAGGAAATATTATTTTTCTGCAATTTTAATCTGATTTTTTTGGTCACCGTTTATAATTCTGAATTTTTGGATTTTTTCGATTCCGAAATTTTCAAATTTTGAATTGTGCGAAATTTTCGAGATTTCAACGTGATATACATTCGATACTTTTGCGAAATTTTAAGTCATTTACATTTAATTTTTTTTAGCTCCAAGTCTTCATTAAAACTTTTGGAAATTTTGAATTTTCGTAATTTGAAGCTCCAAAAATCGCGTAATTTTCTTAAAATCATTCGAATCCTGAATAATGATTTTTCCAGATTCGTTTTTTTTTATTTCTAAAAATAAATAATTTCCAATAATTATAATGTAGAAAATTTTAGTAAATGCACTATTTTTTGTTCTGGATTATGGATTTTTGATAGTTTTTCTTATATGTTATTATTCTTCAAGAATTCGACTTAATTTTGAGTATTGTGAATATATTTGAAAATTGATCAAACCGCACGAAAAACGTTACTTTTAACAGCTTTATCAGATTAGCTTTTTTTCTTTATTTAATAAATAAAATAATAATATAAAATGTGGTTTAAGGAATGAGAGAATAATTTTAGGGGATTTAAAAAAAACACATTTTTCAAAATTTGTTTATTTCGAAATTTTTGGATTTAGAATTTTTTTGATTTCCGAAATTTGTGCCCTGGAAAATAAATTTCCAGTATTTGGAAAAATATTGAAAATTTAAGAAATTAGTAAAAGTTCTGTACATTTTTTCGAAATTTTAATCAGATTTTTTTGGTTCCCCTTAATAATTCAGAATTTTTTGATTTTTCCAATTTCGAAATTTTCAAATTTTGAATCGCGCGAAATTTTCGAGATTTTAACATGATATACATTGGATACTTTTGCGAAATTTCAAGTAATTTAAATTCAATTTTTGTTAGCTCCTCTTCATCAAAAATTTTGGAAATTTTCAGTTTTCGTAATTTCGAGTTTTAAAGTTCGCGTAATTTTCAAAAATCATTCAAATCCTGAATAAATCATTTTTCCAGATTTTTTTTTTCAAATGTTTAAAAATTGATAATTTCCGATAATTATAATACGGCGAATTTTAGTGAATTCAATATTTTTTTGTTCTGAATGATATATTTTCGCTAGTTTTTCTTATAAGTTATAGATTTTATAAAATGTAGTTTTGGCAATTAGAAAATAATTTTAAAGGATTTTCCGCATAACAATTTTTTGAATTCCGTTTATATTTTGGAAGTTTTCGGATTTTGGAGATTTTTCAATTTCCGAAATTTGTGCCCTGGAAACTGAATTTCCAGTATTTTGAAAAATATTATAAATTTGAGAAATTAGTGAAATTTCTGTATATTTTTTCGAAATTTTAATCAGATTTCTTTGTTCCCCTTCATAGTTCTAAATTTTTGAAATTTTTAAATTTCGAAGTTTTCGAATTTTGAATAGTGCGAAATTTTCGAGATTTCAACATGATATACATTCGATTATTTTTCGAAATTTCAAGAAATTCGAATTGAATTTTTTTAGCTCCGAGTCTTCATCACAAATTTTAGAAATTTTAAATTTTCATCATCTATTTCCAAAGATCGAGTAATTTTCAAAAATCGTTCGAGTCCTAAATACATTATTTTTCCGGATTTGTTTATTTTTTTTTTCAAATTTCTGAAGATTAATGACTTTCAATAATTATAAAACAGCGAATTTCAGTAAATTCCCAATTTTTTTCTGACAATGAGTGACAGATTTTTGACTGTTTTCCTTATAAGTTATAATTTTTCGAAAATTTGACTGAATTTCCAGTCTTGTGAAAATTTTCGAAATTGATCAAACCGCACGAAAAACCAACTTTTAACGTCTTCACCAGATTATCTTTTTTTCTTCATTTCCGATATTAACGAACTCCGAGTATATACAACAGAAGTCTTGATACATTTTACATTAAAATATATCAATCAAAATGTATCCAATTCTCTCATTTTCCAATGATTCGTCATCCCACTGATTCCCCCTCCCCAAATACCTCTCAAAATTCCCAACTTCAACCCCTACGCCTGAACACCCGACACCCCTTTCCCACCAAAACCAAAAAAGAAACACCCCGGGTTCACTGCGCTCTTCCAAATCAAAAAATCATCACTCTTCCGGTGTACAGTTACTTATCCTTAAGATTACAAGCCGGCGTTAAAAGAACTTTATCATTTCGAGTGTATCTCCACGCGAGAAATGAGAATAAATGTGAAATGACGACGATTAAATTTGAAAGTCTAATGCAATCACGAAAAGGGAAAAAAGTGCGATAGTTGACAGTGCAAATGAAATTTGTCGAGTCATTACGAGTCATTCACTGCAACCTGATCATAATGTGATCTCATGAATGAATGCTCGGAGACGTGGTCAAGTCGCGTTTAGCATACCCGCGACCCACGGCGATGTTACATATCCTTGTGCCGTTATTCGCACTACCTTGCCGCCGGCCAGATCGTCGTCCCATGCTAATTGCGCAATAGCTTTTCGCGTACGTGCGCGCTCGACTTTTTGCTCGTACGATATATTTCACGGGTACGAAAAAATTCGGCGAAACGTATAGGCGGCGATAAAAGCGCGTCTTTTATTGCACGCGGTGTAACTATTTGGAGTATGGAATAAACGTTATTTTAGTATGCTTGAGTAGAGAGCGACGAAAATTGAGGACAAAATGGCGAAATTGAAAAGTTTAATTAATCATCGTAACAGAGAGAATAATCGTTTCGAAATCGTCCTTAGGCAATTTTCGAGCGAGTTTCCGAACGAGCGATTATTGAATTCGGGCGCGTGTTGGGCAAGTTTTTTTTAATTTACTTGGATTTTTTGTTTGGGGATTTTCGGTACTGTTTAATGATGCGTGAAATGACTTGATAGAAAAAGGAGAAAATTAATGATTGTTGATGTATTAGATATGATTTTGACGTGATTGTTTTTTGAGAATTGAGTTATTTCGGTTTATGGATTAAGTTGTCAGAAACCACTTTTTTATCCAAGCACGAACAAATTTTGGAAAATTTGAAAAATTTATCACGTTGGGAAAAAGTATATTTTGAAATAATAGTAAAATGATACTGATTTTCACGAGTGTCGAAGTTTTCGAGAAACTTGATGATTTTTGATATTTTTAACAATTCAAGATTTTTGATAATTTTGGGAATTTTCGAGGTTTGGAGGGTTTTGAGAATTTTAGAAGTTTCTGTAAGTTTGAAAATTTTCAGAATTTTGAAAATTTTGGAAATTTCGATGTTTTCAACAAGTTTTGGAATTTCATGGATTTTTTATAATTCATAAAATGGCGGAAATTCTACGAAATTCTTAACATTTCGAGAAACTTGATCATTTGGAACTTTTTGAACATTGCGAGATTTTTAACAATTTTGAGAATGTTTTAAGTTGCGATGGTTTTAAGAATTTTAGAAGTTTTGAGACGTTCGAAAATTTTAGAATTTCAAAACATTTTGAAAATTTCGATGTCTTGAAAAAGTTTTGAAAATTCACGAAATTTGCATGATTCTTAAAATTACCGGATTTTTACTAAATTTTTAACGTTTCGAAAATCTTGCTAATTTGGAACATTTTTAACATTTTAAGATTTTCAACCATTTCAAGAATTATTATAGTTTCGAGGATTTTGAGAATGTCAGAATTTTCTAGAAGTTATAAAATTTTCAGAATTTCAAAAGTTTCAGGAATTTTGATGTTTCAAAAAAGGTTGAAAAATTCACCATAATATTTTCATAGTTCTTAAAATGACGAAAGTTTTACGAATTTCTTAACATTTCGAAAAACTTGATAATTTGAAACATTTTTGACTTTTCAAGATTTTCAACAATTTTGCGAATTTTTAAATTTTGACGTATTTTGATGATTTTGGAAGTTACTGGAATTTTTAAAATTTCGAGAATTTCAAAATTTTCGTATGTAGAGATTCGTTAGAATTCCAAAAATCCTAAAAATGTTCAATATTTTTATACTTCTTGGAATTACGAAAATTTTACGAATTTTTCACATTTCGAGAAACTTAATAATTTTGAACACTCCAAGATTTTCAACAATTCAGAGAATTTCGAAAGTTTTTAGTATTTTGACGATTTTGAGAATTCCAAAAATTTCAGTTATTTCAGGGATTTCAAAATTTTCGTAAAATCCTGAGAATTAAGGCAGTTTTCATAATTATTGAAATTTCAAAAATTTCGCTAATTCTCAAAATTTCGATAAACCTGTTAAGTTTCAAAATTTTTAACATACCAAGTTTTCTAATTGTTTTGAAAAATTTTGAAGTTCAAACGGTTTTGAGAATTTTTAAATTTTTTGGAATTTCCAAAATTTCCAGAATTTCGATAATTTTGTCAATTTCAGAGTTTTGTGAAAGTTTATAGAATTCTGAAAATTTATAGTATATTTTCATAATCATCAGGTTAGTTATTTCATAAATATTAAGTTCAAAAATTCTTGGGATTTCAAAAATTTTGGGATTTTCGATGTTTTAAAAAAGTTTCAGAAATTTGGAAATTCGAAATTTTGATTCAAAATCCTGAATATTTCCAAGATTTTCGAAATATTCTGAGTTCTCAACATTTCTCGTACTCAAAAATCATAAAAATGTCTAAACTCTCAGAATTAACAGAGTTTCCGAAATTCACGAAATTATACAAATTTCAAAAATACTCACAATTCACACAAATTTCCGAATTCTATAAGTTCTAAAAAGTCTCTGAATTTTTAACTTTGTCAAAGTCTTTGAAATTGCCGAAATTTTCAAAATTTCATAAATCTCCATTTCGGAAATATTCAAAATTTCTGAGTTTTAGAATATTCCAAAATTTTCGGAATTATCCAAACGTCTCGAATTCCGCAAATCTCCTCATATTATGACTGACTGGAATAAGTCAAATTATTATAATATTATAGATTATATCATGATTAATATTATATTATAATAGATAACATGATAATAGAATTATTATAGTAGATTATATTGTAATTAATATTATATTATAATAGTTTATTGTATAATAGAATTATCTAAATTTCAATATTTGTGAACTACTAATTCTTCAGTAAATTTTGCCTACTTTCAGTAGTCAAATTTCTTAGACTAATTGAATTACTCATATTATTGACTATTTTTAGTATTCAAATTAACTTTAATAATCAAATTAGTCATTTTCTACTATTCTCTAGTAACCCTTTTTCCTCTAGAACAATTTTTTAAATTTTACTATCGAATAGTCAAATTTGACTAATTTAAAATGAAAGAGCCAAAATAGTCAAATGACTCAAAAATTAGTATTTTTCAACTATTCGTTCGGTAAACACAGACTACTAGATAAATAATTTTTTTTCTATTTTGTTATAGTATAAAAACGACTTCATAATTCTTGATTCTTCACTATTTACATACTTAATTCTTTAAATCAATACTTTTCTACTGTTTCATCCTAACAGGATTTTCCCTAAAATTTGTCTACGTAATTCGATCTGATAAACTAAAACTATAAGTACATTAAAATGTTATCAGTGATAGAAATTTGACTCCCGACTCATATAATTACAATTTCCGTCTTCAATTCGTTAATTATCGACTCAATCTTCATACTGCGTGTGTTCGGAGCGAGTTGGTCTTCTAGAAGAGTAGTCAAACCAGGTGTAACATGAACAATGTAACATGGTCGGTCGCAAGAAGCGTCAACGGTGTACAACAATAGATACCATTGTTGCACACCGCAAGATGACCGGTAACAATACGGACGAAAAATAATCCCGCTTTGTTTATAGGAGTTAGAGTGCAGTATTATGATGATAGCGAGTATGATATTCCAGTGAGATGTAGCCCGCTGACATTTGACCGCGCTACTCAAGTAATTCTGGGGTATGCATTTCATCGAGTGTACAACCTTGAGGAGGTACTGCAAGGATTTCTGAAGGGTTTGCGTTTAATATTTGAACAATTTGCAATTTTCCGGTCGTTCAAAATATGCCATATTTTTTTTGCAGGGATTAGAATATTTTCAGAATTTTTAATAAATGCAAATTTTCCGGATTTGGAAGAGAATCGGATGTTTTTTTATTCTGGAGGAATTTTTCAATTCGTTTGATTTTTGCTGTGAAATCGTACATTACGCAAATTAGTCGATTCTTAACAAAATTCGGGACATTTACAATTTTGAATCATTTGGAACATTCACGAATTGCAGAAAATTATTGTATTTTTACAAAGATTTGTCAAATTACCATAACTGCGAAAATTGCTAATTTTTCAAGTATAAAAAAAACTTCAAAGTTGTCTCAATATTTAAAGATTCTGCATTTTTTTGACAATCAAACATTTTCGATCATTTTTCTTGAATTCGTAATTTTCAGAAACCAAAAATTCCAACAAAATGTGAATTTTCGCAAAGATTTAAAAATCTTGAAATTCTGCGGAAGTTGTGAATTCAGAAAAAATTGTACATCTTCCGAATTTTGATATTCTTTGAAGGTGCAAACTTTTTGATATTAACAAAACTCCAAAAAATTTCTCAAAATTTGAGAATTGTATTAATTGTAAATTTTTCAATGAATTTTTTCTGCCAAATCGTACACTACACAAATAAGCCGATTCTTAACAAAATTCGCAACATTTACAATTTTTAATAATTTGGAACATCCACAAATTCCAGAAAATTATTGCATTTCTTCGAAGATTTGTCTAATGACCGTAACTCTGCGAAAAATGCTAATTTTTGAAGTATAAAAAAAAAACGTTTAACTTTACTGAATACTTTAAGGTTCTACATTTTTTGGATACTGAAAAATTTTCGATCATTTTTTTTGAATTCGGAATTTTAAGAAACCGAAAATTCCAACAAAATGTGAATTTTTGCGAAGATTCAAAATTCTCGAAATTCTGCGAACACTGCAAATTTCGAAAGAATTGCATATCTTCCGAATTTTTATATTCTTTGGAGGGGCAAATTTTTTGATATCAGCAAAACTCCAAAAAATTTCCCTAAATTAGAGGATATTCACAATTCTGAAATATCTTATTCATAATATGTATATATGAATATTGATTCAAAATATGTGATTCAAAATACCAATTTTTTCGATGAAAAACCTCAAACTATAAAATCCTCGATCAAAATCCTCCAACTGTCTCCTCCTTTTTCCCACACATCCGAATGTTAAACACTGCACCGGCAATTTGCAGCACGGTCGATAGGCCAATCATCGAAAGTGTGAAATAAATTTCGATCACTGAAAAAAACAGCGTCTCCCGTTGACCGTGGATGCACGGGCGAATGTGTATCATCAGAAAGGCAGATCGCGCGTTATTTTATTGGTAATGGCGGCGGCGTGAAATTTTCGAAACGATTATCTGCTCAGATTGGCCGCCGCCGCAGCACAGTGGCCATTCGGCATTATCATTCGCAGGTGCGTTATTTACACGCGTAGAGGCGAGTGCTTTGCGGTCGGCTTGCCGTAATGACGGAGCTGCCACCGAGGGAAGCTCTGGGATAGATTAAATTGGGACAGGTAGCTGTGAAGTGAACTGAAGAGGATCGAACCCACGTGCACCGGCTGCATGGGGGCCGGAAGCATATTTACGGGGAACAGATTCCGTGATTCCATTGGCCAATAATTTTTCCTGCTGTTTGTTGCACTCGAAGGATTTTCTTGCTGGTTCCTATTTTTGCTAGTACGGTGGAGTTAGAGATGATATATTGAGATGTTGGTGGAAATTGGATCATTGGTAGTTGTTTGCTGATCATATTGGGTGTACTTGGCGAACGTGGGAAGTGTTTGGATACACTCAGAATAATTGTACAGATATGGGTGTAAGGCAGTTTGAAAATTCTGAAAATTTACAATATTTTCGTAATTGAAATTATGGGAATTTTACGAATTCTTCACATGTCGAGATTTTCAACAATTTTGGGAATTTACGATGTTTTTATAATTCTTGACATTACGAAAATTTTACGAATTCTTCATATATAGAGAAACTCGATGATTTGGAACATTTCGAGATTTTCAACAATTTTGGGAATTTTGGAAGTGAGGATTTTGGGAATTTTGGGAGTTTGTAGAGGTTTGAAAATTTCGGAAATTTCGATGTTTTTGAAATGTTATGAAAATTCATTAAACTTTCGTGATTCTTGAAAATTTTACGGGATTCTTAACATTTTAAGAAACTTGATAATTATTCATTCGGAACATTTTTGACGTTTCAAGATCCTTAACGATTTTGAGAATTTTCGAAGTTTGAAGTATTTTGAGGATTTTGGAAGTTATTGGAATTATTAAAATTTCGAGAATTTCGAAATTTTCGTGAATTTCAGAGATTTGTTGAAGTTTTAACAATTCTGAAAATGTACAATATTTTCATAATTTCTTGAGATTATGAAAATTTCACGAATTTTTCACATATCAAGAAACTCGATAATTGACATTAAATATAATAAATAAACTCGATGAATAACATTTCAAGATTTTCAACAATTTTGGGAATTTTCGAAGTTTGGAGGATTTTGAGAATTTTAGAAGTTTTAGAAGTTTGATAATTTTTTACATTCCAGCAATTTTGGAGATTCCAATGTTTTGAAAAAGTTTCGAAAATTCACAAAATTTTCATAATTCTTGGAACAACGAAAAATTTACGAAATTCTTAACATCTCGAGAAACTTGGTAATTTGGAACAATTTTAACTTTTCAAGATTCTTAAAGATTTTGAGAACTGTCAAAGTTTGAACTATTTTGAGGATTTTGGAAGTTATTGGAATTTAAAAAATTTGGAGAATTTCAAAATTTTCGTAAATTTCAGAGATATGTTAAAGTTTCAAAAATTCTGAAAATTTACAATATTTTCATAATTCTTGAAATTACAATTTTACGCATTCTTCACATATCAAGAAACTCGATAATTTGAAACATTCCAAGATTCTTAACAATTTAGAAATTTTTAGTATTTCGATTTTCAGAATTTCAGAAATTTCATAAATATCAGAGATTCAGAAAAATTTCGAAAATCCTGAGAATTAAGGCTGTTTGCATAATTTTTGAAATTTGAAAAATTTTCCAAATTTCCAAAATTTCGAGAAATTTCGTTTAGTTGAAACATCTTTAAAATTCCAAGATTGTCGACTATTTTGATACATTCTGAAATTTAGAGGATCTCGAGAATTTTTTAAGAACTTTTTGGAATTTTCGAAATTTTCAGGATTTCGGAAATTTCGTCAATTTCAGAGATTTGAAAAAATTCTAAAAAATTACAATATTTTTATGATTGTTGAAATTTCGAAAATTTTTCGAATTTCTAGAACGTTGAGAAACTTGATAATTTTGAACATTTTCAACAATTTCGCGACTTTTCAAAGTTTCAAAGAATATTTAAGATTTTCTCAAATCTCTGAAATTCACAAAAAAAATGTCAATTCCCGAAATTTAGAATCTGATAACTTCAAAAATTTGTAAAAATTAGAATAATAATTGGAGAGTTTGCAAATAAACATCCGAATTTCGAAATGTAAACTATGTATTTTATGATATAATAACAATTTTCGAGTTCAAGGATTAAATTTATGGAAATTTTCTAAAAAGCCCAGAAATACTGTAAAATTCGACCAATTTTTCGGGAATCTCTGTTCATGTATAATTCACTATTCCAAACAGTGATTTTTCACTAATTCGTAGTGGCTCACTTTTCTCTTTTTCAATTACTGATTTTTTACTAACAATTCGTGATTTTCCACTAATTCAACCTAACAGATTATTTTCAGCTCGTACACTCTCCCCTTTTTCGATGGTCAATTTCCACTAACTCAGAGTCAAATTTCACTTATTTGCCTAGTGGAAAAAAAGTCACTAAAAAATATTCACTACTTAAAGCCTACAAACACTAATTCAAACAGTCAACTATTGACCAATTCGAATTCAAATAATTTGATTGATTCTCATCAGTCAGAATATGACTAAAAAAATAGTACATATTATAATTCGACTATTTTCTAGACTAATCTACTACTATACAAGAAAATGACCATTTAAGAAGTCAAAACAACGATAACTAATTCAAATATTCGAATCTGGACAGATTGAAAAATATTCAAATGTTCACCAATTTCACAGCCAGATCTCATAAAATAACCATCCTGCTCCTAAAAACAGCCCCCACTATCCAAAATACTAAAACTCCATCCAATTCGATCTGAAAAAAGAAATTTCAACGAAAATCCCCAATATGCACAATGTTCTATCCGTGTCAACCGAAGCTCTCCGGCACCGATTGCACTGATAGTTCGGCTCTGATTCGTCGAGCTCATAAAATATTTTCGTATTGCGTGTGTTTCATACTTTCTCTCATTTTATAAGCTCGGCTATAGTTAAATGAAACCGCGCAGACGTACTATGATCGAGCACCGAGTACTCTTCGAATGAAACGAAAAAGTATCGCCGCAATTAATCTTCCTGAGAATTATTTATGGCTCCCAATTCGTAATTAATTCCTTTAAGTTTAAAGTTGCTCGACAATTCCGTTGATAGCGTGTTATCAATCAATCGCGGGTCAATAGAAAATCATTTCCACAGATTTTCATTACGCGTCTTCCCGATTGCGAGTTTCAAAAAATTGCGTACGAACTCCGGAGTTGCAACATTGTAATGATAGCTTCCTATCGCGCAGCGACTTCGCAGACCATCATTTTTGACGTAATATTGGCGATATTAGTTATCATCGTCGTAATGACGATGCATGTGTTGATTTACAAATTCGCTATTCATTGCGGTGTATTACAGGCTTTCTTGTTTTTTGCAGAACAAATTCGTCTACTTCACTTTTCAGTTTTATCGAAATCTCCAGGGGCGAAAGCAGAAGGGGGTTTTAGGGCTTGAAACCCCTCTCGAAATTTAAAGAAGGTTTAGACAATTAGAGAATTGAAAATTACAATTTTTGACGGAGTCGTGAAAATTTTGAATAGTCTGAAACTTTCGAAAATTATGGAATTTTTTAAAATTTAGAGTTTTTGAATTTTTTGGAATTATAGAAATTTTGTTAATTTTCAGATGTTTGAGTAATTCAGAAAAACCGAAAATTTTGTAAATTTCGAAGATTACGTAAGTCTTGGAAAATTATTGAACTTCTGTAACTCCAGAAAATTTGCAAATATGTCGAAAATTGAGCAATCAGAAATTCCAGCGGTTTCAGTGATTTCGAAAATTATAGTAATTTTGAAAGTTTTGGAAATTCCAAAAACATTGAGAATTTTTGAGATCTCAGAAATCATTTAAATTTCTGAAACTATCTAATTTCTTTAAAAATCGAATAAGCCTAAGAAATCGGAGCATTTAGAAGATTTTGAGAATTCGTAAGAGTTTATAAAGTCCAAATATGTCAAAAATTATAGAATTTTTGAAAATTCAGAGAATTACTAAAATTTTTTAGAATTTCGAACATATTGCATGTATTCAAAAGTTTGAGTATTCCAGAAAATACGAAAATGTACAAAAATGTTGGAAGTTTGGAAAATTTGGAAATTATCAAAATTACCAGAACATTACACATTTCAGAAATTACAAATATTACGATAGTTTCAAAAATTTCACGAATCTCAAAAATTACAAAAATTTTAGAAATTCCAGGATTTTCGAAAATTAAGAAACATTTTTTTCGAAAACATCTCCCGACAATTTTTTCTGCGTCCGCCCCTGGAAACCACGCAAATAAATTTGATTTAGAAACAAAAAATTCCAAAAACTTCGAGAATTTCGGAGATCTCACTTCCTAATTTCTTAAAGAATCGAATAAACCTAAGAAATCGGAGCATTCCGAAGATATTGAGAAATCGTAAAATTTTGTAAAGTCCAAATATGTCAAAGAATATGAAATTTTTGAAAATTCAGAGAATTTCTCAAATTTTTAGAATTTCGAACTTTTCGCATATATTTAATGGTTTAAATATTTCAAAAAATCCGAAAATTCACAAAATTTTTGGAAGTTTCGAAAATTTGGAAATCATAAAAATTGCGAAAATATTGCACATTCCAGAAATTTCGAAAATCACGAGAATTCCAAAAATTTTACGAATCGCAAAAATTACGAATATTTCGGAAATTCCAGGAATTTCGGAAATTAAGAAACATTTTTTTCGAAAACTCCTCCCGAAAATTTTCTCTGCGTCCGCCCCTGGAAACCTTGCAAATAAATTTGATTTAGAAAAAAAAAAAAATCCCAAAAACTTCGAGAATTTCGGAGATCTCGGAACTTCCTAATTTCTTAAAGAATCGAATAAACCTAAGAAATCGGAGCATTCCGAAGATATTGAGAAATCGTAAAATTTTGTAAAGTCCAAATATGTCAAAAATTATAAAATGTTTGAAAATTCAGAGAGCTTCTACAATTTTATAGAATTCAGAAAATATCATACGTATTTAAAGGTCAGAGTATTTCAAAAAATCTGAAAATTTACAATAATTGTATGAGTTTCGAAAATTTAGAAATTATCAAAATGACGAGAACATTACACATTCCAGAAATTTCGAAAATTACGAGAATTTCAAAAATTTCACGAATAGCAAAAATTACGAAATTGTCAGACATTCCAGGAATTTCTAAAACTAAGAAACATTTTTTTCGAAAACCCCCTCCCGATAATTTTTTCTGCGTCCGTCCCTGGAAACCTCGCAAATAAATTCGATTTAGGAACGAAGTTTTTTTGGGACAGTGTAATTAAGAGAATAATTAGAATGAATTCGAAGAACGAGGCGCAAAAATGATTCGAAGGTCGAGGCAAAAAATTAAGTAACCGATAAATTCGTACCGGCGACGCGGGTTTGAAGGATCAAACAAGGTTATTAATTTCTTCTCGCGTTAAGGACCTTCAGCGCCGCGATACATCACGAACGTGTGCCTTCTTCATTAACCAGCATCATCGTCGAAAGCCCGAAGGCGCTTTTCAAGCCGCCAGTTATAACATAAACCCCCATAAACGCGATCACTCACCGTGCCTAATTGAGATGATACTAACTTTTAAGAAGTGAAAGAACCACGATGAAATTAGTGCAGTCACGTGAAAGACGTCATTAACAGGCACGATGCGAAGGTTTCGATGTGTGGGGGAACATAGACATCTAATTGCACAATACATACGAATTTATGAAAGTATTAGAGACTTGGCGAAAATAACTGTACATGTGCAGTGTAATCTGGGCAGATATGGTGAATTCGGAAAATGTGTAAAACCAGTGATTGGTTTTTTACGGTTTTTCTTGGTTTTTTTCGGAACCTGATATGAATTTGGAAAAATCGAGATCAAAGAAAAACTAGGGAAAGGAAAAATCTGAATTTTGAAGAAATCTGTGAATTGTCCGCAGTTATCAAATTTTTTTGAATTTTTGAATTTATTCTGCAAAGTTTTGATTTATTTTGAATTATTCATAATTTTCGGGTTTTTGGACATTTTTGATATTTATGGATTTTTTTAAACTTTCGGATTTGGCGAGATGAACCAATTTTTCGATGTACCAAAATTTTTCATATTTTTGAAAAAATCTTGCAAATTTTCGAAATTCGACAGCATTTTTGAAATGCTCACAATTTTTTTTTTTTTTCTGGTATCGTTAGTTAGAGTTTTGAAATCATCTAAAAATTGTAAAATGTTTCCGATTTTCCAGATTTTTTGAATTTCTTTAGATTTTTAATTTTTTCAAAAAATTATAATTTTTCAAAAGTGGAGGAATTCTTAAAAAAATTGAAAATTAATTCGAGGAAACAGAATAAAAGTACATTTAAAATCTTGAAGAAAAAACTTCAAATAAACAAAGGATAAAAACAAACTGAAAACTATGAAAAATTTTCCAGTTTCGAAATATTCTATAAATTATTCAAAAAATGTCAAGAAGTCCATAAAGTCTGGATGAAAGTAGAAATTCAAGAATTTTCAGATAATTT
>JAPYZK010002962.1:0-18158 GCA_030522785.1 Platygaster equestris | reverse complement strand
ATTATCCCTTTCGTTGCTTTGATTTTCATCGGGATTGATTATGACTGTATTTGACACTCTTATAAACAACAACAAAAACTTTGCAGCCATACACAGTTTTGTAATCTTGAGGTTAGGGTTGGGGAGATTGACGTTTCGATATATGTCGAGTCGCTCGTCCGCCATCTTGTTTTGATTATCCGTGCGTAAACGGTTGCTAGACTGAGCGTGAGTGAGTAAATAGCTGTAGGTCGTTAAGATGAGCGTGGGCGAACAGCTTATTCGCCCACTAGTGGGCGAACGAGTTCATCACTCACATGCCATGCGTCATCAATCAGTTAATCCATCAACTCTCGGCAGGGACACGAAATTACATATTTCTCGCGGGTGTTGAATAAATACTTGTTGGAACAACTATTAGAGATCGATAAAAATCACTTTAAAAAAAAACAGTCACGGGTCAGAGCCCCAAAACAAAGGTACTCGCCAGTATCGAATTTTCGAAAAAATTCGTCGAATTCGAATATTGCATAGTCGCTTTAGAGGGCCCGTTGTGGCTACACAAATAGAAAAATATGAGCTCTCAAAGAGCAGGGTCCGTCCGAAAAACGCTAATATAGATTCTTTCGAAAAGTTCGAGAGTTAGAATTTGAGTCGTTCGTTTGGACTTCAAAAAAAGTCTAAACTGATAAAATGCTTTAAAAAAGTTCATAATGTTATTGAGAAAATGACAACCATTTAATTTAAATTCATTCAGTTTGTCGATTTGTTCCACCAGTGTGAAGAAACATTCACGAAACTTCGTGAAATATCGTAGGCCCGTTTGAAATTATCCTTCGTTCATAATTTAAGCATATCTGCCCCGGAAATGTAAAAAGTCAAATATATTTTTTTTCGAAATTCCTTTTACATCCCGATCGTCATCGTAATAATCAGAAAACGTGACACCGAAGACTCGCGCGTATTCATTTAAAAATAGACGGCGTAACAGTGGGGCAAATTTCGGTCTAAGAATAATTCCTGCGTTAGGCCGGCGAGAAAAATTATCACGGCGGCATTACAGCATCCGAACTTTGTTTCGCTTTCAGTTGGATTGGCAGCATCATCAGCCAGTGAGCGAACGCACGCCAAAAAACAGTAACACGCGGACCAACTCTACCTCCTCTCTTAATTTTTCCGATTTTTTCGACCTAGGTAAGCATATGACTCCTGTAATTCGAAGTAACGTGCTCTCCGTTCGAAGTTACCCAGAATTATGGCACAAGAGAATTTTTGACCTCAAATTTCGAGAAAATTCCGTTCTAAAGTAAGCATTTCTTCAATTGTATGTAGGGAGTAGTAGCAGTGTCGTAGATGAAAGTTTTCTCTGGCAAAAAATGATCCAGTCGCCAGATTCGCGAGGGCAATCGCCTCCACTTTCGCAAAGTGCGAAGTCTATGAATGTGGATAAAATGGTGAGTTCTCAGAGGAGGGGGAGGAAAAAACTGTCCATTAGTTAAACACCGTTAGTTTTGTCAACTCGAACAAATATCTAAATGCATCCAAAATAGTTTCATAATGAGTCGTTTTGAAATTTGGGTTTCAGCCTGATCGAAATCAACTCGCAAAAACGGTTGAAACAAGACTGAACCAGATCAGGGATCACATAAAAACTACTACCACTATGATGGAGTCTCTGAGTCAATCCAGCGACCCTGTGAGTGTCTTTTCCTTAACATTACTTGCATAATAAACTACGTATTACAGTTCTCCGTCCGAATAAATTAAGAGGTAGACTCTGTCATTTCATAAAGAGACGGAATATTTAACTTACTCGGGTGGAGACCTGTATTTGAATCAAAAATTCTCAGTTGCGATATTTCGGAACATAAACAACCAAAAAATTGTGCCGATTTACAGAGAGCTCGCATTCAGCACGAAAAACTTGGACGGATGATCGAAGACCTTTACGATAGCGAGTCGAAACTTTTCAATCTTTTGAAGCAATATCGATGTGTTCCTGAGAAACTTTGCGAGGTAATTTAAAAATAGCGATTCGTTAGAACTTGACTTCCATTTTTCAATTTAAAATTCTTATTAGAAAATCAACAGTGAACAATTATTTATCGTGCAATCGAAAAAAATGTTCGATCTGATTGTTATCCGAAAATTGGAATTCATTGCATCGCATTAGAGAGACAGCGATGATCCGCGTGAAAACGGAGATGACGAAGATCGGTCTGCCCAACTGCGCCGAAAAATGGAAGAATCTCAAATAAAGATGCAGCAGCTGCAAGAGCAGCAAGCGCAGTTAGTGAACATGCAGTTAGCGATGACCGAACGACTCAGCGAAGCTCGTCGGTTGCGGGACGCTCTCGTTCTACAGGAACAGCAGCAGCAGGAAGAATCTTCGATCGATCTTGAACATCTCGAAACAGAGGCTCTTCAAGGAAAACTCGCTCGTCTTCAGAATAAAAAGAACAACGTGGAGCAGTTGGCTTCGGAGATCCAAGCCTTCGAGATTTCGGAAAGAGAAAGCCGCGTGAGTAGATTTTGGTTCGAGGTTATTTTTCACTCCGCGATGCTGAATGAGTAATTGATACGTCACTGGGAGCCAATTAACAGTCGTTACTCTTTATTATCAAGCTTTTGGTCCTCTTTGGGACCCTCTTCAGGATTTGTATACGTGTTTGACGATGACACCAATTTTAAACAATGGTTACTGTCACTTGGTCGCGTAATCTAAACGCGATCAAGCGACAGTAACCATTGTTTAAAATTGGGGTCATCGTCAAACCCGTGTGAAAAATCCTGAAGAGGGTCCCAAAGAGGAACGAAAGCTTGATAATAAACAATAGCGACTCATTTTACATTCAATTTGGGTTTTGTATAGTCTGTCATGAAATTTAACTATTATATTGTAGATCCATCCATGAAGAAGTGCTCGATCGAGCACGAAACGTCGGAAAGAATGATAATAAAAATCTTATAAAAAAAACCTTGTTCCTACTGCCGAAATTAAATTCAGCAAATTCGTACTGAAAATTTCTAAAGAACGAAATTAAATTCGTTTTCATGAAAGAAACTCATTTTTGGTTTTGTTTAGACATCGGGTTCAAGTTCAGTAATGTACTCATAATATTGTTTACATACGAAATCATTAACTTCATCTGATAGCTGTGTTATGCGCACTAGAATGCTGATCCCGCGAGGGACAAAGTAGCAGAACTCGAATCATTGAAAGCACAATTGGCCCACCTGAAAATGATGATGGGTGCGGCGACCAATGCAACTGACGATTCTAGCGAAGCTTGTTGCGAACAAGATGAGGCAGACGCCGTTATCGAAAAGAAGCTCGACATCGAGCAAATTCAGGTGGGTTGGTTTTCCGTAGGGAAGAATTATTTTGTGAATCTTGTTCACGAATTAAGTGGAAATTGCAATGTCTGTGCATTTTTTTGGGTCCATCTGAAGGCGGTGACGAGGGAGTTGAAGGAACAATCCATCATACTGCAAAATGCGCGTTCAGAGCTTATAGCTATGAAGCAGTCTTCCGGGTTGTCTTCGAATCAACCTCAATCTCAACCTCCGTCGTCAATTCATAGCCCGACTCCACCTCCGCAACCCCAGCGGGTTCAGGAGAAGAATCTTAATGGGAGAAGCGATTCCCAGGGGTTCTATAAGCAGAGGCAACTTGAGGAATTGATGCGGAAGGTGAGAATTCGGACATTTGTTTTCTTTTCTGTTCATATGGCGCAAATTTGTGGGTAAACAGTTGTTAGGTATGTCTAATTTAGGTAGTGGCGGATTATGAGAGGGGGGGGGGGGGTCACCCCGGGCTCCTCAAATAGGAGACCAGTTTTTTGCAAAAAGGGAAAAAAAGTTTTGAAGCTTCGAGGTTTTGCAATGTTGAGATTTTGAAGTTGTGACAAATCGGCGTGGATGGATTGAAAGCTACTGAAAAAAAGGATAATGGTTTTTTGATCGTAGAAATAGAGTGAACAATCTTTTTTTTTTTCGAATATTTATAACTCGGTTATTCGAGCCAAACCAGCAAAGTCCTTTAGTACATGGGTTCAGGGGGTCTATAACTACATGTTACACGTGAAAATTGTTTTGGCAATTTTTTTCGGTGCACAGTGTTTTTTACAGGAATGTTACTGCTTCGGGCGTAGAAAGCTCTTATTCCGCTACTGAATTTAGGAGTAATTCGTAATGAAAACAGGAACTCACGCGATTTTAGAATTCGAATGAATTTTTTCGAAACAGGATCAGAGTAGGATGTCAAGTGCGAACCAGAACTTCAGTGGTGATTGGACTAGCCGAAGGAGTTCACACGCTGGTTTGCCTGGTAATTTGTGGCTTCCTCCGAATCCTGCTGCAGGTTAGAGATAAAATATCGTAACTTGTATCCTTTCGAAAGTTAAAAATATACGGGGAAAATGAACTTCTGTCATGTTATCGTTTACAACTCGAAAATTTTCGAATTTAGATTGATTCTAGTCAATCAACCGCACATAATATATATGTAATCGCTCCATTAAACTTGATCTTTCATGGTAACATCAAAAATCCTTACAAAATCATTCCTGTCCAACTCGATCAAGATATTCATAATTTTTTCAAACGTTAATAACTATGAATGAAGGCATCCCAATATCTAAGGAAATGTATCTGTTACTCAGGATCCAACGGTCGCAGCATAGATGGCGTTTCGAACAGTGCGGAAAATTTCCCCGAGCTGGACAATAATTTCACCAATAATGTTTGGTCTCCCCCAGTACCACCTATGATACAACCACTCGCCTCCTCTTCCCAGGGTAAATTTTTTCAAGTATTTGTGTATGCTTTGTGCAGCAATAATAAATTAATTCTAAACATAGTTTGCAAGAATCATAACTATTGCGTGATGGTCAGGGGCGCACAGAGAAACAATTTTCGGGAGGGGTTTTCAAAAAATGAAAATGTTTCCGAATTTTTAAAGTTCCTGGAGTTTTCAAAATTCCCGTAATTTTTGCAATTTCTGTAATTTTTTGAATTCTCGTAAGTTTTTGAATTCCTGTAATTTTTGAAACTTCTGAAATTTGTAATATTCTCGTAATTTTAAAAATTTTTCAAATTCTCGAAATTTCCGAAGTTTTTGGAAATTTTCCGATTTTTTTAAAGACTTGAATCTTTGAATACATGCGAGATGTTTGAAACTCTAAAAATTTTAGAAATTTTATTAATTTTTAAAAATTTCATAACTCTCGACATTTTTGGACTTTACAAAGTATTCGAAATGATTAAAATTTTCGAAATGCTCCGATTCTTAGATTTTTTATAAAAATTCCAAAGTTTCAGAAATTTCAGTACTGCGAGATCTTCGAAATTCTCAAAGTTTCTGGAATTTCTGAAACTGTCAGAATTAATATAATTTTTCGAATCACTAAAATTGTCGACATTTCGGAATTCTCAAATTTTGACACATTCACAAGTTTTGCAAAATTGTAATTTTGAAGTTTCTAATTGTATAAATTTATTCATGAATTCAATTTTGATTTTACTTATTTCACTTACAAAAACACTAAATCTTTTTCGAATTTCGGGAGGGGTTTCAAACCCTAAAACCCCCCTCTGCGTGCGCCCCTGATGATGGTACAGTTTTCGTGAAAAATGTCCTAGAATCGCTATTAATGGATGTTTTTTTCAAACTTCAGCAGGTGGCGCTTTCGCGTCAACTGAGTACTACCGCCAATTGTTCTTCAGCTCCCAAGCACACCAACTGCAAATGCTGAGCACGACCATTCAGAACTGTTGCCAACTTCTGTGGTCGCAGCAGCGCGAGTTGCAGGCCCTGCGCGCAGCCATGACACAGCTCCAACTCCAGGTATATTTCTCTTCATACACCTGAACACCTCAGAGCAGACTGTCCTTTATTGACCTGTTCGGGCTCGAAAAAACTTTTTATATTGCCTTTTGGTGTATAAAGTATTGTATGCACCATAATATGATGTTTATATAAACTTTGTGTAAACCGTTGAGCAGTTGGAAAAAATTTTATTCAGAATTTCTTATTGGAATTAATTATTGTATTCTGTGATCATAGAATTCTTATAGGCTCGATGAAACTTCCATTACCACTTTAATATATTCATAAGTTTTTCAAAATTATGTTTCCGATGATAATCGTAATTATCTAGGTTGATCGTGCTCAACGAAACGCGGAGGAGTACTCTAACATAAATCGAGGCGGCTTCGATTCTGCTCTTCCCCCGAGTTCGTCTTTGCCCAATCTTGTTTCTTTGCCGAACCCAACGCAGCAACAACCGCAGTCGCAACAGCAGCAGCAATCGCAGCCTCAGCTCAACAACCAAGTTCCGCCCGGAAACAGAGCCAACAATTACTGGGACAATTTCCGGAGGTAACCACTGACTCCGCCATTTTCTCTCTATAGAAGCGCTCTCTGTCGTTTGATTTCTAAAGAGTTACGAGTCTTTCATGTATCGCACTTTTTTTTATCAATAAATGAGTGTATGAACACGCACTTAGATGTTGTTGTAGTCGTTTTTTCGGCCCTGGCACGAAAAAAAGTTGAGCTACTTGTGTTGCGGAATTTGTGCGGAGGGAAGAATTCGGTGTAGTTTTTGGGGGTACAGAAAAACTCGTATTGTCGCTATTTCCATCTTTGTCGCCTGTCGTATTGTCGTATTGTAAAACCGGTTTTACAATAGGACAATTCGACGAGTTTAACTGTATGTTCAATTTTTCAATTTTAATGGGTTTTTGGAATTTCGGTAGGGTTTTCTCTACGATTTTGGAGAAAAGCCTTCAAGTTTGTAAGGTTAAATACTCGAGAATTAAGAAATGTCGGAAAATGAGAATATAACTCTCAATCGGAAGTCTTGTTTCCGGAATTTTCACATTGAAAAGTATAAAATAAAATGAGTTAGATTGGATGTCCAAATTACAAATTCCGAACTTAGAAAATCGGAAGTTCGAAAAAAGACAGACATTATCAGAATTCGTAAATGTTAACTCCAAATTCTGGAATTTTTGGCGTATTTGAAGTTATAGACCTTAGGTATTCACGTCTGTAAAGAATTTCAATACTCGAATGTTGGACATTTTCCGAGATTCGAAAATTTTGACACTTGAAATTCGAAAATTGTGATGATTCCGCAAATCGCAACTATACTTAAAAAAAATTAATTTTCCAAGAACACGAATGTATATTTTCGAAAGAATATTCTACAAACAAGTAAAAACCACACCAAACAATAAGAACACGAAACAAAGCACGAAAACAACAAAAATCAATCAAAATGTAAAAATTGGTAAAAATTATCATAATACACATGAAAAATAAGTAAGTTCGAATTTTCTTTAGCGAACAATAAATAAACTCACAAAAATTCGAGTTCACCATACTGAAAAAGCAGATATAATGTCAAGTTTTGGACAAATGGCGGTAGGTAAAAAACACATGGTATGTAAAAGAAAGTTTAACCTGGGTTTGCGTGTGTGTGTGGTTTTTATATTCACGAACACATTTTTCAAGAACAACAATTCTCAACGAACATACCACTCATCAAAATCCTGTTTTCCCGTAGTTATTCGAGGCAAAATTTGCTGTCCGGTACAAACAAGGCTGTGGTCGAACAAAATGGCGCGAGCGGCTCTGCAACTCCCGCAAGTGGAGTTCACAATTCTCTCTCGTAAGATTAGTTTTCATCTAGTTCCAATTCTTAAATCTTTTTTTTAGCGCATATCCCGTATTTCTATGCATACTCGGATAAAATTACTTAATATCCGAAATTGTTCTCAATTCTACAGAAAAGATAAACTCAATCGCGAACAAGTCGAACAGCAATCACTGAGCGCCGACTACTCCCTGAATCTCCAATTGCCCTCGAATTTACAACAGCACGAAGCGCCTCTAGACTGGAACAACGTTCTCAGCCACGAGAGCGCGCCACAAGCCATGGAAAACATTCGGGAAGAGACGGATGGAACCGGCGCCGATCCAGAAACCGCGGTCGATAGACTGAGTCGGGAAATGCAGCAGGTCCTACAATCCCTCGTGGCATCCAACAACAAAAGACCGGACTATTTGATTTCGGTGTTGACGAAAATACGCGCGATTAGCGAGGACGAGGACTCGAGGCTTGGCCTTCTGAGATCTTTGGGGGCGCTGCAAAGCACGCGGCCTGAACATCCCAGGGTGAGCTGGTCTGACAGTGTTGCCAAATCATTTGCGCGCTCCTCCCCTGAGTGCCCTAAAGGGAGCTCTATATTCCCCTGAATCTCGTCATTTCTCCCCTACATTTTTGAAATTTTCACCAAAACGTATCAATTAGGTACATACCTACAATTATATGATGAAATTATAGTACGTTTGAGAGTAAATTCAATTGCATTATTTTTTAAAATTCGCGATTAATAATAAATTGATGACGTATGTTTTTAAATAAGTCGCTTTATTCAAGTCACATGGATAATCTGCACATCGTAACTTACATATGTGAGTATACTTAAATCGAAGAGATCATATTATGGACTATTGTAAATAAACCCGCGGATGAAAAATATTATTGGATAAAACTATTCACACACACGTTTATTGCTCTTTTCATCAACATTTTGACGAATTTCGTCTTTGTCAACGAAATCACTTTTGTACACATTTTCGCAGAAAATGAAATTCCCCTAAAAATTCCCCTGGCGATTTTTCTCCCCTGAAACTCCCCTGACAACTCAAATGTCCCTAAATTTTGGGGAGATTCCCCTGATCTGGCAACACTGGCTGGCCATTCAAGGTCCTATTACACTACCGACTCTGGAGCCGTCGACGATTATGATTGCGAGCCATTGACCAATTAGCGCACAGTCGTTGACGATACGACCTCTGGTTGCAAAAATAGAATTGTTTCTAATCTATTGCCTATGGTTGGCAATCGTAGCCAATAGGATTGCTCCATGGCAGCCGATTGGCTGGTACTTTGTTTTTAGGTTATGTTGCTCTGTTGGTGAGGCAGTGGGAGGTTCGCAATCATGTACAGTGTGATGGGAATTGGATCGTAATCGTAGAGTCGGTAGTGTGATAGGACTTTTACGGCAGTGTTGCCAGATAGACTTGGACGATAGTCGCCGATAGATGATATTCAAATCGCCTCAAAGTCGCCGAACATTATTAATCACTCAATTTCTGAATTTTATACCGTTTTTAATGGAAAATGATGTTACATTACATTTTGATATCAGATATTGATGCAGATATAAATTCATCAAAAATAATTTAGTATTATTTTTTGGCGGTAAATTTTGAAGTTGAAAGTTTTTGACGAAGAAAAAATTTTTTTTTACATAAATCAGCCATTTCAAAAATCGCCTCGATCGGCGACAGTCGCTCAGGAAAAATTCAGTCGTGGCGGGACCATCAAAAATTGTCTAATTGGCGATAAGTCGCCTTATTTGGCAACACTGATTTACGGTATGACCCTAAGTCAGGATATTCATTCGAAATCTATTTTTTAAGAAACCAATCGCAGAGCAGGGCACCAACGACTCGGGAACTTGTCGCTTCGACGGAGAACCAGAAATGGGAGCAATGGAAGATATTTTCCCTGCTTCCGTTCTTCGAAGTCAAGTTCAAGAATTATTTGAAGCTGCGGCAAACTTAATTTTACCCGCATATAACGAAGATTTAGCAGAAGCTGACCAGACGAGGCCTGAAACTCCTAATCAGCAGGTAGGAATAGTATCGTCGTGTCCGCCCGACCGAATTCTTCAACTAAACTGTAACGATTTATTCCACTTGCTACACGCTTTCGATAATGAGGAAATACGGGCCCGGGGGCTACAACATACGGGCTCCCTTATCTTTGGAAAAATTGTTAAGCATAACAAAAATTCTTCCAAGAATTGATCATTTTTTAGCCTCCACATATTAGCAATTTTTTCGAAAAATCGTGCAGCACTTTTTTCTAATGTAGTTGTACAAAATTAATGTTTTCGCCAAAAATCCGGGCCCCTCCCGGAAGTCCGGGCCCGGGGGGAAACACCCCGTTCCCTCCCCCTGTCAACGGGCCTGGTGATATTTAATAATCTTTTTCTGTTCCTCGTACGCAACAGTATATTACCTGAACAAATGTTGAGATACCGAATTCGTTCCAGGTCCCAACGAACGAAGAAAATCTCGAACCCTTCGAAGAGCTCATAGTCTTCCCAAGATTCGACGACCCTTCAAACTCAGAAGACGGGAAAATGCAATAACTGGCAAAAAATATAGTCTATTAACCTTAAAGAGTAGATTTATTTGTACCATTTGGAGAGAACACATTTGGAAATACAAATTGTACAAAAGTAGTGTTTTGTTAGAGCAACGAGGGCTCAAAACTCGCTCGACCTGTGACGGTCGTAATGGTAAACGGCGCAACCGTGCGTTTGGAGTAACATGTCTTCGTACTCAATTATTTTGCGATCGCTCTCGTTGCTCGTTATTGGATTATATTTACAAGCCACGTGAACACGGGGTGATGAATCTAAAAGAAGCTTTGGCGCATCGCGCAGCGCGACCAATCCAGTCTTGGCTTCTCTTCCTGGACTTTGAAAACTGGGACAGTTTTCGATTCCGCCGCCTCTGGAAACAAGGAGCAGCGTTTGAATAAGGCTTTTGTTTAGTTGTTAAGTGCAAGGGGTCATCCAGATATTATGTAATGTGATTTTGGACCATTTTGGGGTTTTCCTTTACTGGTTGTAACGCGATGTAACAAAGCATGATCTTTTCCAAGTTATGCAACAAATGTATATTTTTCTATTTTGAAGTGATTTGTATTGTTTACGTTTCAAATATGTTTATGGTATTTGCAAATTATATTGGAATATTGGGATATTTGTTTTATATATATTTTGGATATATTGAAAGCTGTGAGAAAAGATTAAATTTCAAAATTTAGGAGCTTCTGAAATTTGAAGTTTGGTAGAAGAAAATTTTTATTCTTGCGTTTCTTGGTGAAGAGTTTATAAATTTGAGTGGGCGAATTTTTGAACTTGGGGTATTTAAATTCTGAGGCATTCTTGGATTATTATTATTACTTAACTTGGATTGAGGATTCTAGAATTTCAAAGTCTTCAAATTGTAGTTTCGAAATGTTTCAATTTAAATCCTACGAATTCCTAAAATTTGATTTCGTATTTTTTCTAATGCAAAGTAGTTAATTAGTCAGTAATTTGTTAGAAGGAAGCTTTTATAAATTTTCGAAATTTGATCTTGTAAAATTTTGATAGTATTTGTTTTGTTTTTGATAACATTTTAGGACATCAAAAATTTGTTAGTAATACATAAAATTTCAAAATGTTGGTGACCTAGTGATATTTCAACATTCGTAGAATCTTCGAAAAAATGAAATGTTCATATATAATAAAAAACGTGATTAGAAAATTTTTTTAACGACTATTATTTTTTTCAATGTAATATTGAATTATTATTGGAAATAATAATAAAAATAATGATCTTCAATTATAATAATCGCTAGGATTTTTTTGCGATTATTTTTTTCAATCTGATGATTTTTAATTTCAAAATTCCAGAATGTTGACCTAAAAATTGTAAGATAAATTTTTTGCGCAACGAAATCCAGAATTTATAGATGTGAAAATTTATTGATTCAATTAACGATATTGAAATTCCAATATTTTTTAGTTCCTTTAGTATAATATTGAATTCAAAATTTGAATGTTCAAGTCAGTCGTCTTTAAGACTCTCAACATGTATTTTTTAAATTTTTTGTTCCAAGTTTCTCATTAACTTTAAATCGACAAGTTGAAAGTGTCGAAATTACGAAATTGTTGACTTTTCTAAAATTATCAAATGTTCACCCGTGAAAATTTCATTGAATTATCATTTATAAACTTGACATTACGTAATATGTGAACGATCCCTCAAATTTGTAACAGAAACTGCGATAGCAAACTCCGACTTTATGTATTTCAATCAATGATATCAATGATCACTTCGAGCCATGCAACTAATTTACAGACAAAAAAACCATTCAAAAATTTTCTATCTGGCCGTCTGCCTACCTCAACCTTTTATGTGAACTGGAAAAAATTATTCGTAATTATAGAAACTGCACACTGGAAATTTTAAGACAAGTTTTTTCGGTAAGGACCAAATTTTGAAACTAAATTAGTCAAGTTGCTCTCAGTGATGATGAAATTGAAGTGTTTAAGCAATCCAGATGTAATGTAGGGTGTTGACTGGGTTTAAAAAAAGTACTTTTATTTATATAACGTAAATGTAATTCAATGTAGAAGTAATTTGAACATATACAAATATATATTAATTGTGTAGACTTTTTTTCACATGCGCTTCGTGATTTTTATTAATTTTGCCCATTTTAGATTTTCATCCTGATTCTTGTGACCACAGCAAGGAAAAATACACAAGAAAAAATTTTAAATACGCAAACTATTTTTGGATGCAAGTATAAAACGTCATTTTTAAATTACAGAAAAATTCAAATTACTCAATAAATCACTTTTATTCTCATTTTACTCATTCTTCAAAAATGTAGTCAATTTTTCAAATTCACTGTCAAAACTATTTCCATTTTAGAGAAGTATTGTTTGTCATTTCCCTAAATTCAAGTATTATTTCTAAATTTATCTCGACTATACTTTTTGCATTGCTGAAGTGCGTACATAACCCAAGAACCAATATTTCACAAAATTAACTCAGCAAACCTAACCCCAAAAGTCCACCCGAAAGATTGTCATCAAAAATTGAGTTCACATTTACATCTTACCATGCCTGAGTTTTTTGCGATGAAACTGAGGCGAATCCAAGTGTTCCGAAAACGGGGCATCCCGCTTTCTGTTGCGCCTCTCCATGAGAGGCGGGAGGTGGTGAGAGAAATTTGGCGCCACGGCGTTTTCTGCAATAACGCAAGGGTTACTCAAAAAGCGATTGTCGCAGGACGTATTTACGTCGTCCGTTTCCATGGCGGTTTGAAAGCCAAGGAAATGGCCGTTACGAGACTCGGAGTTAAAAATTTCGGCATCCTTTCCGGCGTTTCGCAACGGTTGCACGTAACCATAATACGCGTTCGAGGAAATGAACGATGCCGCGGGCACATTGAGAACGCTCGGGCCCATGAAATTCACCATTTCTCAGAAATAATAAACGCGAGTTCCGGAAAAAGGTTTTGATATTTATAGTTATTCCGGCCAATTTCTGTGAATCAACTGGTTGGATTCTGGGAAACGAAGGAACAACGTAAATACAAACAAGAGGGACTGCTCAGGACCCTCAGGACTGCTGCTGCAGGGTCGCCAGTCGCCAGTACAGTGCTGCCAGATGGTCTCCTTGAGATCGCCGTTTGCCGGCGTCGAAATTATCGCGGGGAATTTCGAAATCCCCTAAAATGTCGCCCAATCGGCGGAACAGTTCAAATGCACTATTTTTCACGTAATAAATAAAAATTGTAATGCGATATTGAAAACAGCTTGAATTTCACCTTTGTAGGTCGAAATAAGAGCATGCTTACCATTTCTACAATTCTCAAAATTTTTATAAATCTTAAAATTTTTAAAAATTTTTGAAAATTGTTCAAATTTTTATAATTTTTTTCAACACTTAAAAGTTGATGATTTTATAGTATGTCGTTTTTTTAAATATTCATTAATTATTCGAACTATCCGGAATGAACGAATTTTCCTAAATTCCGAAATTTTTAATCTTCTCGACGAGATCGTGTTAATTTTGAGAATTCTCGACTTTTTAAAGTTTCACGTGGATGAAACTATGATATTTTCGAAACATTCACCTTTTTCAATACCTTTGTATTATTTACAATTTTCAAATATAAAAAAAAATATTTGATTGCAATTTTGTATCAAGATCGGTTTCTTTAAACCATACAAATTCGTCGAACAACCATTTTTATTTTTATAAAACCAACAAATTTTGAAATCCCCTCATCGGCGGTACGTCGCTGCGGCCATAAATTGGTCGCGTAATCGGCGTAATGGCATGTCAAAATACCCTAATTTACGACAAATCGCCCAATCTGGTAGCACTGTTGCCAGATAGTCTCACTAATGATATATATAACTGAGACGATGACGTCATTCTCGAGACCACAATAGCACAATAGAAGCCATTTCAAGGGTGTATCCATTTCAACAACGGGATGTTTTTAAAGTCGATTATATAGCGAACACAATGAAACCCGAAGCTCTATTTTTATCTCGTTCGCAATCTGTAAGGGGCTGTCCATTAACCCAAGAAACACATACCTGTCTTAAATGCGTATTTTTCACTGTCCACGCGAAAAATTTCCATCTCTTAAATACGTGTCGATTTTCGTCTCTCCGGTATAAAATACGTATTAGAGCGGGAATTGGCCGCTATTTTTCGTGCCAATCCGTACTAAAATACGGTTCACATAATGCTCTTAAAATCGAGCCGGGAACGTATTTAACTGCTCGTGAGAGAATATTTCGGAGCCAAAATAATAATAAAATTAATCTTATATCGTTTCTCAATCCGTGCTTTATTCTGGCTCCAAAATATTCTCTCCCGCGTGGTTAAATACGCTTCCGGTTTGATTTTAAGAGCATTATGTTGACCGTATTTTAGCACGGTTTGGCTTGAAAAATAGCGGCCAATTCCCGCTCTTAAATACGTATTTCATACCGGAAAGACGGAAATCGACACGTATTTAAGAGATGGAAATTTTTTGCGTTGACAGTGAAAAATACGCATTTAAGACAGGTTTGTGTTCCTTGGCTAATTATGTAAGGGAATTTGGCCGAAATTTGGACACCCCCCTCCCTCTTGTAAGAGTACCGTAAAATTTCCAAATACCCTCCCCCCCGTCAAATCTTACGTAACGTTTGGAAAAACTTTTTTCTCCTAATAAATGCATTTACGTGCAGGTAATGTTGATACTGATATTTTTAATTCTGTATATCGTCACGTTCAAATTACCGTAAAGATATTTATTATAAACGTCATGGATTGATTGAAGAACATTTTTTGACAGACCTCTAGTTCTTTATAACAAGACAATAATAAAAACAGATGGATTGTCCTCCATTTTTTTTTCCAGACAAATCGGTCATTTCCGAATCTACTTCATCAAGTCACTACTATTTTCAATCCATTCAACTACATGGATGTTTAATATTGGGAAACACAGAATATTTCGTCTTTACTTTTTCTGAAATTGTCAGACATTTTTTTCAATTTTCTTTGGACCGCAAATTGTGCTTTCACATTTTTACATAGAAATTAACTTCTTCTTCAAACGTGAAATGAAAAGCACATCCCAGTCGAACGAACTCCACCGAAACTTCACTAAAACTCCACCGTAGCAGTGAGGTTTTGGTGGAATACAAAAAATTCCGTGAAATTTGAAAAATATACATGAATTTCTATCAATATCAGTATTCAATCAGAATGTGTAGGTGTTTACCTTGCGTTATTAGTTTATAATGACGAGTTATTTATTCGTAGATGGTTAATATAAAATTATTTTAATATTTATCAATTTTAATATTTATTAATTTTACGAATTCACTACAAAAAAGGTAGCTCCATTGTTACTCCACCGAAACTCCACCGAAACAGTGGAGTTCGTTACGAAAATTCTTCCTTCAAGTATCAGAGGGTTACATTCAGGGCCATAACTATAGAGCTTGGGGGTCTCCGGGGCAAGAAGTCAAATTGGGCCCCCTACATGGAGAAGGTCATTACTTCTCATGTAAAAATGATGAAATGATCACGTCAGCTAAGTTAAAACATGCTGACGTCGTCATGCTTGTTTGACTCATTTTTTGAATTCGTCCTCAGACTAAAATTGACCATTTTCGAATGATTGATCATTTGGTCGTTCATCTCCCCAGTCGCGCTCCTACTACTTATACAATACGGGTCTCGCTTGGAAGAAGTTTATTTGCAATATATTGACCTAACTTCATTTTTCTTCGAACACTTACCGCACCTCAACAAATGTGAGCCGAGCTCGGATGCGCTGGGCGATTAATTCTGTAAGTTCAGAATAGGTTCGCACAAGAATAATTCTGTCTCTTCAGTATGAGTTCGCTAAAAATAATAGTAGGAAAAAAATTAGACGAGATATGTTAATTCAGCATTCATATCTGACTATATTTGCTTCGAATTTCGTCAATTAATTCAATCAAATCGATATTCTTGTATTAAGGACCTGAACCAAATCTTGACTCTCGGCTGTGTCTCGAGTCAAGAAGCTCCATAACATCATTGAAGCCTGAAAATACACGCCTAGGTAGAGGTTCGAAGATTTTTTCTCCAAACACGCACTCAATAGGGGTTTATAACAAAACCTGAAAGAGCGTTTTGAGCGTATTTTACAAGGTGCACAGTGAACCTTATAATAAGACTAAACTTACGGAACATATTGTCCCCGGATCCAAGGGACTTAAGAAACAAATGTAGGACTTCAAAAACGACCATGGATATCAATATCAAATCAACGGTCGTAAATGATCGTCCTCAATGCGCGGTTTCAGGTGCTGAAAGCGTCTATTTAGTGCGTATTTTACAAGAAGATGTACGTAGTCAATTCAATATATTACAGATCGTGACTATAATATAAACTTATTCGAGACCCTCGCGATCATTTGAATCGGGAGCCAGGCGCGCTTTTTGTAGGGGTTTATAAATTCTCGTAAAAATGTACTCCTACAGCCTCGACGTTTCACTTATTTAAGGGAGGGTTACGGGCCTGGTTATATTGCAATCCATTATTAAAATTTTTCTCCAAAATCCCACATATTCAAATCCTCACGTACTCCCCCCGTCCCTCGTCCTTACGTATAATTAATGGACAGCCCCTAAGTGAGAACGAGATAAACATAGACTTTCGGAGGTCATTGTGTACATGCCGTCAACTGCATGTATCCATATGGGCCGAACACAATACAATAGAATAGGAAAAGGATAGTGTACTTTCCTATATCATGTAATATAGTAGCAACTCATATTCCATGACATCTTCTTCATAAGTGATTTTCTCACATCTTTGCACACAGGGACCAGTATTATGAACATCAAAACACCTTGAAAGTCATTGACAGTACCAAACGGGTACCTACAACAGCAATGATAAAATTGATTTTTGATGACAATTAATTATTTCAAACGCCCAATATACGATGCAATTTTCTTAACTTACCAGTATTTGAATTTTTCGAATCACAACTTCAATATTAAAGTTGTATATATCCACACATAA
This sequence comes from Platygaster equestris, assembly GCA_030522785.1. Taxonomy (NCBI): domain Eukaryota; kingdom Metazoa; phylum Arthropoda; class Insecta; order Hymenoptera; family Platygastridae; genus Platygaster; species Platygaster equestris. The sequence goes on along the minus strand of JAPYZK010002962.1, from coordinate 939 downwards.
ATCTTCAATATCCAGTAGGATCCCATTACTGACATCAATTTTACGAACGTCGACCAGTCATACTTCGCCATTTCGATTCCGACATTCTCTAGATCTCTTTTACGGATAGCGGTCATTTTCAACAAAGTCAAAATGAAACAGAATATGCTCATGGTCGATAATAACAGTGGTGTCCCATACATAAAAATCCACTAGTTTTAATCCGTGAAACTAGCTAAACATTGCCAAATCGAATGTTTATTTTGCTTACACATTTATTTAGTAGTGAATATAGTGGGTATACATTTATTTAACGTCAACAGTGCCACAGTGAAAACTAAATGAACAATTTTATACATGCACATGACAACATTTTTCGTGATTTATATGCGCTCTTTTTGAATATTTAGGAACTTTTAAAAATTGAACAGAAAGTGTTGAGTTGATAAATATGTGAAAGTACATTAAAATACGTTGAACAATGTAATGGATACATACGGACTTCATATTACAGTTTCATACCAGCATAGGCATTCATTTATCGAATTCAATTTGCACGAGTAGTATATTGTGCGACTAGTGGGAGAAAGCGCAGATTCCTCGAGCGTGGAGATTGCCTTACGAGCGTAGTGAGTGTGGCAACACGCGACTGGAATCTCCTCTTTCGACCAATAGTCGCACACAACAAGTGTGCGACTTTTTTTTCTATTCAACAACCGCGAGAAATATGTGATTTCATGGCCCTGCTAAAAAGGGGGAGGGGGGGAAATAATGGGTTACCTGATTGATTGACGCAACAATTGCCCTTAGAGCTTTGCTGTGTATTTAAGGGAGTTAAACACTAATTATCCCCTTCGTGGCTTTGATTTTCATCAGGATTGATTATGACTGTATTCGACACTCTTGTAAACAACAACAAAAACATTGCAGCAATACACAGTTTTGTAATTTTGAGGTTAG
>JAPYZK010002961.1:0-12892 GCA_030522785.1 Platygaster equestris | reverse complement strand
TTTTTTGTTTAAGTTTGCTTGGGGATTTTTTGTAAGTTATTTTTCATTTTTTTTTTTTTGTTTTTTTTCGGAATTTCCAATCATTAATTTCTGGAGGGTTTTTTGGAGGAATTTACATGAGTTCCAAAGTATTTTGAAGAGAAATTGGGACATACGGAAATTCCAAGACTCTGCAGTTTTGGATAATATTGAATTCTGAATATTTTTGAATTTCATCATTTTTCGACAGAGATGGAAAAATTGGGGAATATTACACTTTTAATCAAAAGAAGTTGACATTCTCACATTCGGAAACATACCAACTTAGAAATTTCCAATTCCGTGTGTTCCTCTAAAGTAGAAAATTTTCTTCGGGTTACGAAAATTTGAAATGTTTGCTCGATTGTTTCGTAAAAAATGAGTCATCTGGAAATTTCCGCATTTTCGTATTTTTTCTTGCAATTTTAGAAGATTGTCGTTCATCCTCAATGATTTCATCACTAATTAAAATAAATACTAACTTAGAAATTTCCAATTCCATGTGTTCCTCAAAAGTAGAAAATTTTCTCCGGAATTTGAAAATTTCAAATGTTTGCTCGATTGTTTTGTAAAAAATGAGTCATTTGGAAATTTCCGGATTTTCGTATTTTTACTTGCAATTTTCGAAGATTGTGGTTCATCCTCAATGATTTCATTACTAATTAACATAAAGCAATAGAACGACGTTATCAGAGAACTTGCCAGCTAAATAAGTAGCACTTTTCAAATCAGCAGAAAATTCCCATTTGTTCCTTACCTTCGAGAACAACAGTATCGCATTCATCAGAATACGCTGTTGGACCAGTTGAATCCACTGGTTTCGTTTACCTTTTAGAGTAAGCGACGATTTCACTGTTTCAGATTTAGAAAGTACGCGAAAGATGCCACAATAATGGAATGCTTTCAAAAGGCGATGATCGGGGAATGCCTTTCGAAAGCATCCGAAAATATTTCGAATTGTAATACTACCAAAAATCATTTCCACGAGTTCTTCTCTTTCTACACTTGCGAAAAATTCGAGTGACCAGACATATTTTGATCTTGTACTTTTTATCCTTTCATCGACCATTCTCAAAGACAAAAAAATATTTCCTTTCTTCTTAGCCTCTTCCTCAAAGTAAAACTAACATTTGTGACAAATTTTGGAAAAATTTCCCAGTTTTGTTAACGACTGGAATTTTTTGCAGGTGTAAGAATGGAACACTAATACATTACAGTGTTAGGAGTAAATTTAATTTGGCCAATTCTTAAAGTAGTAAAAATGGAATTTTGGTGAAAGATCGTCGTACCTTTTGAAAGCATCCAGAGCTCCTTTGAGCTGAAGACGCCGGTCGCGAGGATTGTGTCATTGCACACCACACCGTTATACAATTCGTGGTAACCTGCACCTGAGAAAAAATCCAGACTTTATACACTTTTTTCTTCATGTATCGATTCGTTATTTTTCATTTATCTCCTTTTTTCTTATAGTTTTACCCCAGTTTCTCAAAGAGTTGAGTCTTTTTTTTTTAATTTGGAGTTACGGTGTGTCTGGATAGTACGTATGATTTTTAGAAAATTTTTCTTACCTTTTCGTCGCCTCTCTTCCTCTTTGTTCGCGTTGCAAATACCATTCAGGACTTCTGCAACAAAAAATTGCAAGCGATTTTTGCGAGTTATTTTCCATTTCCTATAATCTGATTCATTCGTAAACTTCGACATTCATTCGTCAATGAAATTTTCACGAAAATTAAGTCTCGAACACGAGTGAAATTCAGAAAAAATGAACTCACTACCTGAAATAAACAATTTACATTCCAATCCGATATAATTACGTAAAATGTTCGTTTTCAACGCGCGCGACCCTGAAAAATCTTCGGGCAAGTTTTTGTGCATTGTTTACGCCGAGGCGAGCTATTATTACTCGTTGTTCCGAGTGTAAATATATTAATCCCGAGTTATAGCTTCGGGCTAGAAAATGTTGACGCGATTTTCCAATTATATGACGTGCGATACAGCTCGGTTTTTGTGCCGACTTTCGAGACGGGACGATACTTTTCGAGCTAAATTCGTTCGGCTCCGAATGCGCGACTCCGCGGTTGAAAAAACCCGCTCGCAATTAGAGTATTTCGCGTGCGCGAATGGTTTCTCTAGCGGGGTGCACTGGGTATTTCGGTTATGTGTTGCGTAATGAGATTTGCGTAAGACGAGATGTTGAGAAGGAAAAAAAGGTCTCGCACTTTCTTTGAGTGATTTGTTATGAATCTCTAATTTGAATAATAATTTTGAAGAATTCTCAATAAATTCATTTAATGTCAATTATGTATTGTGGAAAATCGAAAACTACTTACTCCATTGAAATTTATGTATTCTGCTAATTTGTATAGTTAATTTAACGAGTTATAAGGTTCCTGACATTGTAAATACAGGATGAATGAAAATTTCGAAGACAAGTGACTCAGAAAATTGTGTAGAAGAATACTTGGAAGGTAAATAAAAAATCATCCATGTCGAATCTCGCCAATTTCTTTTCCTTTTAAAGGAAATACGAAAAAAATTGATATGAAAAAAAAAATTATTCGAGTCTTGGCTAGAGCGGATTGAGAGATAGACTTCCACTTTCTCATGTATAATGAAAAATGACAGTGCATTCAACAATTTTGTGGAGGGGCGATTCACTCTCCGATAAATGGGAGTCATGGGAGTCGATTCCCACATGACTCCTAATTTGGGAGTCATGATCCCCAATGATTCCCAGTGATGTCAAACTTTAAACGGGTCAAAACTTGATTGCCTGTAATCTTTGAAAATCTCAAAAACTTGAAAGTTCTTGGTCATTTTCGGAAACTTCGAACTTCTAACATTTTTGAAACTCACAAAATTTCCGAAACTTTTTTAAATTTATTTATCAGTACTTTATAATTCCTCAAAATTACACAATTCTATAAAAATCCGAAATTTCCAAAGCTTTGAAAGTTTCAACATTTTGAAAATTTCCAAACTTTACAATTTCGAAACTTCAAAATCTTGAAATGTCGAAAATTTTGAAATTTCTTTGCTTAAAAACTTAAAAATATGAAGTATGCGGAATTCCCAGAACTTTAAAAAAGTCGAAACTTGATAATTTTTCATCTTTAAAAGTCTTCAAAACTTCCAAGTTCTTGAAAATTCTCGAAAACTTTAAAATTCCGATATTTGAAAAACTTCTCGAATTTCGAAAATTCTAAGCTTCATAACTTCAAAATATTCGAGCACTTCAAAACTTGAAAAATTTCCAGAACTGTAAAAGTATCAAAACTTAATCATTTCCAATCTTGAAAATTCTAAAACTTCAAAGTTTTTGAACATTTTCAAAAAATTCAAACATTTCAAAAACTTGTAAAATTTCCGAAACTTCGAAAACTTCAGAACCTTATAATTCTACGGAAATTCACAATTTCAAAGCTTTATGAGTTCCAAAACTTCATTATTCCGAAATTTCAAAGTTCTACAATTCCAAAATTTTCGAAATTTCTAGATTAAAAAACTTCAAAATACCTGAAAGTATGCGGAATTCCCAGAACTTCAAAAATGTCGAAACTTGACAATTTTTCATCTTTAAAAGTCTTCAAAACTTCCAAGTTCTTGAAAATTCTCGAAAACTTTAAAATTCCGACATTTGAAAAACTTCTCGAATTTCGAAAATTTCAAGCTTCATAACTTCAAAATATTCGAGTACTTCAAATCTTGCGAAATTTCCAGAACTGTAGAAATGTAAAATCTTGATCATTTTCCATCTTAAAAATTCTAAATTTTCAAAGTTTCCAAACATTCTCGAGAAATTCAAATTCCAAAATTTAATTTCGAAATTTCCGAAACTGCAGAAATTCATAATTTTTCGAAAATTCAAAATTCCAAAGCTTCACAAGTTCAAAACTTCATTATTTCGAAATTTAAAAATTCTACAATTTGAAAAATTTCGAAATCTCTAGACTTAAAAACTTCAAAATACGTGAAAAGTTGAAAAATTGCAAAATTTCCAGACCTTATTGAAAAACCTGGAGTTTTGACCTTTAAAACTGTCAAAAATCAATCATTTTCGATCTTGAAAATTCTAAAATTCCTATATTATAATATTTTCAGGACTTCTAATGTACCCGAAACGTTAAAATTCTAATTTATTATTGATAACAACATTTAATTAAGGATCCCCGCCCAAAATTTTTGCCTCAGGCCCCGCAAAACCCAGGGACGGCCCTGTCCGTGACTCCGATTATGGGAGTCAATGGGAGTCACGGGAATCATGACTCCCAGTTTGATTCCCAAGTTGACTCCCAGAGTGAATCGCCTCTCGAATTTTGTACGATATTTCTGCCCTATTCATTCGACCAATCAAATACCCGAAGAATTCCAGCCCTCAACCCCCTCCTAAATAGTCTACGCGCCCTTAGGACACAATCGAGCGAGCATACGTTAATAGGTGACACGCTGTAAATGTACCCTTACTTTCGACGGAGCTAAATATTGCCGCGCCTCGTTACATAAGTCACTCCGAATTCTGCGAGTGCTAGAGAGGACAGGTGTTTTTGAATGCGGTTCCGACACCGAAATAGACGCTCTCTTTTCATGTCCCCCCTTTCTTTTCCTTTCTCTATCAAAAAAGCAATATTATGTTTTCCAAAGACTCGGGGAACATTCCGCGTCGTATATTATTGTTGCCCCGTCAACATCATGAACATTCCAGAGCCTCCTAAAATATCCATCGACCCGTCGTTCCGTAAACCGATTTTACGCGGAGGCGAAACAAAAACAATGGCCGAACAAAAAAATTCCCGTCCACTGGAGCATTCCTAACCAGCTCAACGTCCTCTTGGCAGTCGCCCTTTTTTCGCGCGAGTGCGGTAGGCCAATTTTTGCCGATTGTAAACATTAGAAACGCGGCTGCCAAACGCGTGTAATTCATTTACGAGAGCCAGCAAACTTGAGAGAAATCCAAGGGATCGCTGCCATGAAAGGTCAAAGTGAAGGAAAAAGTGACCCTGGTTCTTCGGGGTCGTCGATGGTGAAATCCGGAACTTGGAAAGGTCATTGGAAGACGTTCGAGAGCCCTTTGTCGGGGGGATGAGAACGAGTTTCGAAGGGACGAAGTAAAGGGCGGGTTTTTCTTCGGAGGGAAGAAAGACGGGGGTCGGGGTGCTGGGGTGGAAGTTTTTTGGGGTGAAGGTTGACGCGAGTTGCGAGGGATCATCGCGGATTGGCGTGTCGGGCATGTCATGGGGACTGGGCGAAATTGGCAAGACGTTCCAAGAAACTTTGAATCAAAGCCGAGTAGAGTGTTTGCTGAATGAAGCGGGTGTGTATGAATGAACAAACGGTCGTTGGCTCTGACAATGAAAATGCGCGTCTGATTGTGGCTTTTGGGAAGACACGCTTTGGCAGTCGAGGATTGAAGGGGTGATTTGAGGGGGACAATTAGAGTGTACAGAATGAAGTCTTGAAAAGGTGATTTTTTGTATTGAAGAGTGTGTTTTGTTGGGATTGGAGAAGGACTTTGGTTGTGTTGCTGCTGTATCATCTTCGGAATGAATTGGAGTTTTTAATTGATTATTCGTTCGAGAATGAATAGTCTCTTGATTTGATGGGTCTACTCTTGTTTTTGAGGTTATTTGTTATTGGGTATTATATAGATGGTTGTTGGCTTTGATAGGGAAAGATGAAAGGATGTTAGCAATGAAAATGTGGCCTTTATGTATATTTTTCTGTAAATTCATGTTGAATGATTGAGCACTTTGGAAAACTCGACTGACTCGGATGATCTTCCGGGATTGGACACTATTCACTGAGATTTTTTTAAATTGTCCAAAAATTTAAGATATTGGAGGATATTCCTTAATTTTTTTTATGTTCGTGAGAACTTTTCCGATTTGATTGCCAAGTATGCAATTTTTCTGTCAATTTTTTCAGGTTTCTAAGAACCATTCAGAATTTTTAAAATTCTGGTCTTCTTGTGAAAATCGACGTATTTTTTTTAATTCTTCCTTTTTTCATTTCTTTAATATTATCTAGTTTTCGTATTTTCGCAAATAGCCACGAATTGTCGGAGATTTTTGGCTTGTTCATTCAGTTTTGAAAAATTAAGGTATCGAAATGTTACATTTTATCCGTGAATGAATAAAAAAGTCGATACTCCATCGTCACAAAATCAAAGAAATTACTGATACATTCACAAAGCCACGAATTTTTCACGAAATTTTCAAAAAATTTTCAAAAAAATTTTTCTTTATTCTTTAATATTCTCTAGTTTTTGTATTTTCATGAATAGCCATGAATTATTGGAGATTTTTGTCTCGTTCATTCAGTTTAAACAATTAAGGTTTCGTATACTTATCGAAATGTTGAATTTCATCCGTGAATGAATAAAAAAGTCGATACTTCATCGTCACAAAATCGAAGAAATTACTGATACATTCACAAAGCCTCGAATTGTTAACGAAATTTTCAAAAAATGTTCAAAAAAATTTTTTCCATTCTTTAATATTCTCTAGTTTCCGTATTTCCGCAAATGAGCCATGAAATTACTGATACATTCACAAAGCCTCAAATTTTTCACGAAATTTTCTCCTTCTAAAAGTTTCAAAAATAACAGCTGATCCCTTGAAATTCATAAAAATTCACATAACTCATAAAAAACTTGAAATTCCCTTTCATCCACAATAATTATTATGTTATCGTTTAAAGAAATTCTCGATTATCTCCAAAAAATTTCAAAAGCACTCAAAAATACGAAATAATTTCAAATAATTATCCCGAATTCCATTAGTCTTTCGAATCTTGCAAAACTTCCCATACTGGATAAAAATCGAACAAAACAAAAAATGAAAAGAACTCGAATTGACTCAAATTCAAACGCGAAAAAGTTGAAAATATTTACGAAAATACAGAATACTATACACGTAATATGTTTCCGGAAAAGTATCACTGATAACCAATTACTTTTCAGTTACCAGTATTAGAGTCTCATAGTCTTATTAGTATCCTTATTAGTATCTTATTAGTACCTTTATTAGTCTCTTAATCATATTTCCTAAGAGAATACTGTCAGCAGGGTGCGTGAAAAACGCATTATCTCCAAAAAATTTCAAAAGCACTCAAAAATACGGAATCATTTCTAAATCATTACCCTGAATTTCACCAGTTTTTCGAATCTTGCAAAACTTTGCATACTGGATAAAAATCTAAAAAAAAAAAAAAAATATTGAAAGAATTCGAATTGACTCGAATTCAAACACGAAAAAGTTAAAAATATTTACGAAAATACCCCTAGTGATTGTGGTTTTTATAAAAACAGGCGAAATTTTTATAAAATCAGTGAATTATTCATAAAAACTCGTTTTTTTATAAGGTTAATTTTATAGAAGTTTTATAAAATTTTCTATTTTTATAAAGTGGTTTTATGAAATCCTTATAAAAAAAATTTTATTATAAAATCTGTTATGGTAATATAGTATCATATCACGTATCTTTATCACTCTCTTAATCATATTTCCTAAGAGACTACTGTCAGAAGGGTGCGTGAAAAACGCATATGCCAGAATAGAATCTTACCGTGACTGGTTATGAAGTTGGCGAGGTAAAGGTCGAGTTCCCGGACGGAGACGTTGATGTGGTAAGGGTTGACACAGAGCCCCGGCTGAGCGCATTCCGCAGTCTTTTCCAGTCTTTCCCCGTCGGTCGATTCCAGGGGAATCGCCTTGAAGAGGATCACCATTACCAAGTCCAATCTCCATACCTTTAACACAAGTGCGTCGCGCTGTAAAAACACTCGCAATTCCCCAAAGACGAATGCGGCTGCGTTCCACGGAAAAAGTATTCGACGTGGGCAATTCCACTTAAGGTTCGACGGGATTTATGCACTCGCCCCGCGAATCTCGAAATTGATAAAACGTGTTTCAAGTGGAGGAAATGTTTTTATTTTATTCCTGGGTAGAAAAAATACGTTTTTTGCGTCTCGAGTGAATTAGAAATGATTCGTGTAGAAAATCAGATGTTTCGTCTTGTTTCCAAAATTCCGATTCAATTTTTTCTTATTGTTTGCAAACGTGATGTTAATAGAAACGTCTGGTTGAATTTGAGGTTATGATAAGATTGGTTTAGTGTGATTTTAGTTTGTTGGGACCGAATAATTTTTTCCTTACTTTATCAGCTTGTCGTAGGCAATCGATTCTGCGCATTTTGCCTTTTTGATCTGGGTTGCTCAGCACGCACATTGCCGGCCTTTTTCCCGTGATGCTGAGTACGAAATCTTCTCGGTATTCTTGGGTTATGTCCTTTCGTAACTTGCCTAACAGCCGCGAGGCCCATTTTTGTTTTACCTCCAGCTTCTCGTTCTAGAACGCAATTAGTATCGGAAAAGTTGCATTATGGAATTGATTATGATTTTTATAAAATTTGAGAAGACTGATTCATAATTTTTTTAAACGTTTCAAGGAGTAGGGTTTTGGAGAACGACGATGTGACGCGAAAAACCATTCACTGCAATCGCACCACGGCAACGTTAGGTCAGTTACAAGCTTAATATTCTCGTCCGACCATTCTCGATGATTATCTACTCGTACTTCCCGGTCAATAAACTTTCCGCGTCTTGTTTCCATGCATTAGCGATCGAACCTGCATTTTTTACGATTATCCCCTAGTGATTTTAGTTTTTATAAAAACAAGTAAAATTTTTATAAAATCAGTGAATTATTTATGAAAACTCGTTTTTTCATGACGTCGATTTTATGAAAGTTTCATACAATTTTCGATTTTTATAAAGTGGTTTTATAAAAACTGTATAAAAAAAATTTTTTTTCAAAAATTTTTAAATCTGAAATTTCAAATATTATTGGAATTCTTGGAATCTTCTAAATTCTCTAGACTTTTGAAATTCTCGAAATACTACAAACTTTGAAAATTCACGAAATTGTTGGACACCTTGAAATGTTCAGAATGTTCCAAATTATCAAGTTTCTCAAAGTTTCATAAATTCGTAAAATTTTCGGAACTTCAATGATTATAAAAGTATGGTAGTTTTGAGAATTTTAAAAACCTTTTTCGTATCTCTATAATTTTCAAAATTTTCGAAATTCTGACAATTTTGAAAATTCCAAATAGTAGAAAATTTTTTAAACTCCTTAAACTTTGAAATTCTTTAAAATAGTCAAAAATCTTGAGATATGTTGAAAATGTTCCAACTAAACAAAAGTTTTTCGAAATTTTATGAATCCGTGAAATTTGTAAGATTTCGACAATTATGGAAACTGCTTCAATTCTCAAGATTTTCGAAACTTTTTTGAATTTCTGAAATTTCTGAAATTTGTGGAATTCTAAAAATTGTCGAAATACATCAAACTTTCAAAGTACTCTGAATTTTTGAAAATATTAAAATGTTCTAAATTATCAAGTTTCTCGAAATGTGAAGAATTCGTAAAATTTTATAATATCAAGAATTATGAAGATATTGTAAGTTACCAGAATTTTCGGAACTTTTACAAACCTCTGAAATACGCAAAAATTTTGAAATGATTGACATTCTCTCAATTCCAATAACTTCCAAAACCCTTCAAATACTTCAAACTTTGGCAGTTCTCAAAATTCTTAAAAATCTTGCAATATAAAAAATATTCAAAATGATCAAGTTTCTCCGAATGTTAAGAATTCGTAAAATTGTTGTATTTTCAAGACTTATAAAAATATGGTGAATTTTAGGAATTTTGAGAACTTATCAATACTTCGAAATTTTTCAAAATTTTTGAAATTTTGACTATTTTTAAATTTCTACAAACTTGTGAAACTCTCGAAATCCTCCAAACTCTGAAAATGTTCAAAATTGTTGAAAATCTTGAAACGTTGCAAATATTAAAAATTATCAAGTTTCTCGAAAACTTTGACACTTGTGAAAATCAATATTGTTTCACTATTTTTTTTCCGAAATATAAATACTTTTCTACAATGTGCTAGATTTTTCAAATTTTTTAGAATTTCGAATCCCCCTTCCTGGCTTCATGCTCGACATTAACAAAGATGTCCAAAACTGAACACTCCATGAACAGGAAATATCTCGTAGTCCCGGAAAAGATTCAGATTTCATTTCAGCCCCTCCCAAACTTCCATACGTTATTCACGGCCCTAAGTAAAAAAATGTTCTCACCATATTACTACATTTCCAAGTAAAACGTACATACGTATAACCGAGACCTCATTTTTCAAGAAATAAGCTGAGAATTTTCACGACGGAGAGATTCGAAATGCACGAAAGTTCGCAAGTTTTCAATATTCAACGAGGGCGGCAGAGGTCTCGGAAACAATTTCTCGCGAGCCTCCGAGAATCTTCCTGCGGAAAATCCGGGGAAAAACTTGGGCCGCCGTTGGCCGAGCGAGAATAACGACGACCTCGGAATAGCGTGAAACATATGCAGTGCACGCGATCGGGTCTCGCACACGCGGAATAGTAAAACGTGGTGCATAAAAAAGGCCCTGAGAAATGCATCGAAAGTGCGCGGAATGCATCGGCGCGATCTATCTCGCCTATTCTCTCTCTGCGCATTGTGAAATTACATTTTAAGACGTTACATCAATCAGTGTCTCTTCCGAAATGGGACCAAAACGTTTCACTGCTGTTAAATCTAATTCGTCTGCTCGTCGACGAATACTTGGATATTCACATTCATCTCCAGCTTTTTATTTACTAAAAGACGAAGAAGATTCCTAATTCTCCCCGATGCTTACGTAACACATGGACAGCCCCTCACGTAATACTCAAGCCTCCCTTGGGGCCACGGCAAATTTTTTGCCGTGTCGAATCACTGTAAAACGAAAACCGTTGCGACGAGATTTTCCGCTATCAGCACTCCTCTGGAGAAATAGTTTGGTGAACGAGGTAAACTGCCGCGCCTATCCAACGCGTGTCAGTACGTGCTCGACGCACATTCGCGAGCCTATTCACACCCGGCATACTTGATCGGTTTTGAGCGCACAATGCACCATAAGTATGTGCCTCGTTCCCCAACGTCGCACGACCGACACGCGCGTGAAATACCCGTGTATGCGCGGCACACGGTGCACATGCATTTGCATGTACTCGACTACCTCTTCGATCTCACATCGAATTCCGAAATTTCTTTCAATCGCGGTTGTAAAAAAAAGTCCCACTTGGTATTTTCTATCATTATTCATTCGGATTCAAATTATTGTTATAAACAATAGAAGATGTATTTTATTCAACGCCCGCGGGAAATTTGTAATTTCGTGGCCCTGCTGAGAGTGGACGATATATTACATTACCTGATTGTTGACGTATGTCATGCGAGTGATGAACTTGTTCGCCCACTAGTGGGCGAATAAGCTGTTCGCCCACACTCATATTAACGACCTATAGCTATTTACTCATTCACGCTCAGTTTAGTGACCGTTTACGCACGGATAATGGAAACAAGATGGCGGACGAGCAACTCGACATATCGCAACGTCAAAGTCCCCAGCCCTAACCTCAAAATTACAAAACTATGTATTGCTGCAATGTTTTTGTTGTTGTTTACAGAAGTGTTGAATACAGTCATAATCAATCCTAATGAAAATCAAAGCAACGAAAGGGATAATTAGTTTCTAACTCCCTAAAGTACGTAGTGAAGCTCTAAGGGTGGTTGTTGCGTGAATCAATCAGGTAACCCATTATGTCCCCCCTCTCAGCAGAGCCATGAAATCACACATTTCTCGCGGTCGTTGAATAAAATGTTGCGTGCGACTATTGGTCAAAAGAGGAGATTCCACTCGCGTGTTGCCACACTCGCTACGCCCGTGAGGCAATCTCCACGCTCGAGAAATCTCCTCTTTCTCCTACTAGTCGCACAATGTTCTATTTCCAGCTCGTCATTTGGAGTTTTTTTGGGATGGGGCTCAAGATTTCGAACTTTTTTTGTCCAGTGATACGAAATCTGCGTGTTTTGAGTTTGAGTTGACCATCGACGGGAAACGACACGTGGATATAATTTACATGTTCCTAATGGAAACGCAAAAGGGCCCAAAATCATGCATACTTATCGAACCCAGCCCTCTGTACTTTGGGTACAATAAAACAGAATACAAAAGAAAAAAGAAAAAATTCCTGTCGAACGCGCGAGACAAAGATTGGAACGCGGAAGAGACTGCTCGTCTATTTCCGTTTTGCGCGTCCCCGGCCCCGATATCGCGAAAGGGATGAGAATACAAGATGAGAACAGCGTCGGGAGGGAGGCAAAAAAAGGCAATAAAACTAAAAGACGTAGAGGGCAAAAACAAATAACGTTTCGTCTCATTCGATGGAATTGTTTCATCGATCCTTTTTTTTACCTCGGCTACATTCAACGTTCATAATAATCCACGATGCAAAAAGCGTCTTTCGTATACATGTGTACGTTCGAAATCCGCGGAACGAGAATTTCGAGGCAGGCTTTTGTAATTGGGTTGAACTAAGTCGGGGAGAGAAGATGATAGATAAGGGAGGGAAAAGCTTCGAGCTGACGTTGCGCGTTTGACTATACGCGAAAATCTAAAATACCGCGAGATTTCAGCGACAAAGTGCTTCCCGAGCAATCCGCGCGGCGGTAATAGCGGACACTGATGCTGACACTAACGCGAAACGCGGATGCAACAGCTGCCACAAATTTATTTTGGATTTCATTCGCTCGGGCGGAATCGCGCGTATGATTAACCGCGGCGATTTATATTCGAAATGCGTATCAGGGAATCAATGATCCAGAGTGAAAAACATGTTTTATTGGGAGTTGGAGTGGAACGTTCAGTTTTTGGTTGTGTTTGGAAACTGGATGCAATTTTTATGTTACATGAAAGTCTAACTTGGATGACTGTAGATTGAGGACGTAGCCAGAAATTTCGTTTG
>JAPYZK010002960.1:0-21982 GCA_030522785.1 Platygaster equestris | reverse complement strand
TACGTTTTTATTACACAAGGGAATAGAAAATCATGTTCGTAACGTTTTTTAGCAATTATAAAACGCAAAAACATATGATTTTATAGGATTCGAAAATTCTTTAACTCAAATTGAAAATCATGACCCAAATTGACATAGATTTGATGGACAAGAAAGTTGACTATCGGATATCTGATGTAAAGGTCGCAAGTTCAAATCCCGCTGCCTCCAAAAAATTTTTACATTTCTTTAGAAACGAAATTTGAGCAAGAGCCTCATTAACTGATGAAAAACGGTATATACATTAGCAAAATTATCCAAAAAAGGTTAGAAAAATGTTCGCATATTTCTGAAAATGTTGAAAAAAAAATTCTTACAACAAAAATTTTTGTATAAAACTTATAAAACCACTTTATGAAAAATGCAAATTTTATAAAACTTTTATAAAACCGACCTTATAAAAATTTTTATAGAAATTTTTTATAAGGTTTTTATAAAAACTAGAATCACTAGGGTTATTGTTATTTTTTACGTGTTTTTTTCTACAAAGTTTTTTTTTACTTTTCAAAACTTGAAATTTTACAGACAGAAATATTTGATTTTTAATACCCGGATACACGAATTTTTAATTTAATTTCCTAGAGAAAATGTTAAATTGAAAATTTAATTTCACAAGTTCAATATTATGGAATCAGAAAATTCACGAATTATAATTTTTGTCATTATTTTATTTTGGAGTCTTCAATTTTCCGATTTTGAAATTTTCGAATGGGGAATTTTCGAGTCTGAAATTTGTAATTTAGAATTTCCGATCTCTCAAAAATTAAAATTTTAAATTCAATTTTTTTAATTTTAAATTTAATCTCCATGAATAAATTCCGAAAATGAATGAATTCACGATTCAAAATTTTCGTCATTTTGGAAGTTGAAGTACTTAATTTCGCAATTTTCGAAATCTTTAATTTCAATTCCAATTAAAGATTTTTAGAAATTTTTTCAAATTTGGGAGTCCCAAGTTCCCAAATTTATGATCGAAAAATTTCATCAATGAAATTCGTCAAATTAAAAGTTGTATTCCTTCAATTAAATTCTCGAATCGAAACATTTCCGTCATTATTTCACTTTTAAGACTCTAATTTTTCGAATATTAAAATCTACAATTTCAATTTTACAAATGATAAATTTTCGAGTCAGAAATTTTAAAATTCGAATTTTAAAATTCCCAAATGTGAGATTCAATATCCTCAATCAAATTCGCAAAGTTGAAAATTATATTCCTTCAATTAAATTCTCGAATCGAAAAATTTCCGTCATTGTTTCACTTTGAAGTCTTTAATTTTTCAAATATTTAAATCTACAATTTCAATTTTCCAAATGATAAATTTTCGAGTCAGAAATTTGAAGTTTCGAATTTCAAAATTCTCAAATGTGAGATTTAATATCCTCAATTAAATTCGCAAAATTGAAATTGGATTCATTGAATTAAATTCTCGAATCGAATAATTTTCGTCATTATTTCACTTTTGAGTCTTTAATTTTTCAAAAAGTAAAATCTACGATTTCAATTCTCCAAATGATAAATTTTGCAGTTTTAAAATTAGAAAATGTCCCATAACTTGATATTCCAATCGATTGCCATCCCAAAATTGACTTCAATATTTCAAAAATCGTAATTTTAATCTCAAAATTCGAAAATATCGAAACGAAACAGCCCAAATTCGAAAGCGAAGAAATAATTGATACTCTTTTTTCCGGATACTTCGATGTAGTACATTTATGGGGCCCAATTTCTATTCTTGCTCATACAATTAGTTACAGTTGAAGATTAGGTATTCACACTTGAATCACAGAAATCCAATAAAACGACTCAAATGAATAGCATGTCCAGTGGAAATAGAAATGGGATTAAAATAGAACGCCACCAGTCTAATATAAATATCGATTTTGCTTCGCTCGAGACAAATTTCAAAATTCAACAAAAAACTTTATTTCAAAGTCCCACAAAAATCCCACAAATATTCACGTCGACAAATCGATTTCCCTCACTCCTTTTTCCTCATAAAATCTTCGTTCGTAAAACGAAAGTCCTTTCTTCATTCCCGTGGGCACAACTTTCCTCTCCATTTTCAACATTTCGTGAATATGTCCTTTGTGCATCATGTCCAAACGAAATTTTCGAAATTTCGAAATACTCTCTTCGAAACCCCTCGTCCACTCGTGAAAATCCCCTCTCCCCATTATTTCTTTTCTTTGGAAAATTTGTACTTTTTCTCGCACTTCGTCGATATGCGAATCGAATATTTCAGCGGTGTCACTCAGCCACGTTCTCCAGTCCCTGATTTCGAAAGACTCAACCTCTGCTGGGTAGTTCTCGATGAATTTTAATTCTGAAACACTCATGAGTTTTCGCAACCACAGCGCGACTTTTCCCGAAATCACGTCCATCACGTCTCTTGTGTGATCTGTTAAGAGTTGTTGGCTCTCGAGTCCAATCGCTTGTTCCAACTTTTCGTACAAAACCCGGTGTATTCGGTTCGTAACTGGATCATCTCTGGGATTTTCTTCCAAGTCTTTCAACATGGCGTAGAATACTTGCATCACTCTGCTGAATGTGACGAAAGGAAGGTCGGTCAGGAAAGTGTTTCCTTCTTCGATCGCGTCTTGTCTCGCTAGATTTTTTCTTTTTGGTATGGATTGATTTCCTGGTGTCAAAATTTCGACTTCTTTAGCTTTTTGGGACGTCTTTTCTTCCGGTTGCTGTTGGTTAATGCTTTTTTCTGGTTCTTTTTGGGTGCTTGCTTTTTCATCATCTTCATCTTCTGTGTAAGTATTTTCTTCTTTTTCCTTTGGTTCTTCTTCGTTCTCTTCTGATTTCTCGTCGTTTTCTTGTGTTTTCTCTTGTTTTGAAGTATTTTCTTCGTTGTTTTCGGATTTTTTTTTCTGTTCGTGAGTTTGTTCCTCTTCCAGATTTTTTTCTTCTGTTTCTTCGTTTTGTTGAAATTCTTTTACCTTTGCACTTCGTTTTTCAAAATTTTCTGCTTCTATCTGTTCCTTCAATAACTCGTTTTCTACTTCAGTTATCGGAGTTTTTTTTTCTTCACCTTCTTGAAGTTGAGGAGAAGCTTCATCTTCTTTGAGTTTTTGAGTTTCTCGTGTTTTTTCTTCTTGTTCTTTCATCTCTTCAGCTACTCTCGCCGCTTCCTCTTCTTCATCCAACCTAATTTTTGTATCGATTTCAGCTGACATTCTTTCCCTTCTTGCGACTTCTTCTTCCATTTCCGTGTTGTCTCTTTCTTCTTCTTTTCGAGTTCTCTCAGCTTCCTCTATCTCTGACTCTTTTGATACTTTCTTCTCTTCTCCATCGGAGATTTTATTTTCATTTTCTGGCATTTCTTTGTGTTCATTTTCCAGAGTTTTCTTTTGTTCATTTTCTGGACTTTCTTCTTCTTCATTTTCTGGACTTTCTTTTTCTTTATTTCCTGGTGATTTTTGTTCTTCATTTTCTGGAGTTTCTTTTTCTTCATTTTCAGGAGTTTCTTTTTCTCCATTTTCCGGAGTTTCTTGTTTCCCTAAAGCACCTCCATCCTCGCCCTTATCATCATCATCACGTTCATTTTTCTCATTCTTTTTATCCGACTTGTCTTCAACTTCTTCCGTTTCTTCATCCTCCTGTTCCGTTTCCTCGTCTGCAAGTTCATCTTCTGTTTTTCCTTCTTCCGGAACATTGTTTTCTTCCGTTTTCGCTTCTTCTACTACTCCCGAAACCCAACAAGCTACGATATCAGCAAGTAGCTTCATTTGACGACTTAATTTATCATTATTTTCAGTCATCTCGTGATTGAGTTGTTTACTCAACCGGCGAGAAATAACTTGCGTGATTGCATTTATGTTTTCTTTCGGGAAATGGCACTTCCAGTTTAGAATGTTTTTTACGAATTGTTCGGCCATCGCGTATTGACAGATCACGGCTTCCTTGTCGAAAGGGGTTTTTTGAGTGTTTTTAGGTTTTTCGGGGCATTCGTAGGGTTTCGTTGTATTTTTGCGTTTCTTTTTTTGATTTTTGTGGTGCGTTACGATGTTTTCAGCTTGCCTGGTTTTGAAGAGAAATATTATTTAAATGTGGGTGTTGTGAATTGACTGAATTAAAATTTAATTTTCGGATCTATCAACCATTTTTAGAGATTTTTGAGGAATTTATACGAGTTTTGAAAGATTTTGACGAAAAATTTTGATTTTTAATATTTTTTAGAAATTCGGAAGATTGTTGAGTGCGAATTTCTAAATTCTATCCAATTAAGAAATTAGAGAAATAAATAATACAGTTAAATAAATTGGATTACATACCTATTATTTTGAATTGAAAGAAATTGAGTTCATGAAATTCAGAAATGACATTTTCAGAACTTTCAGACACATTCAGAACTTTGATATTTTTGATAATTTTGACAATTGAAAATTGTATAATTAATCCATAAAATTTATTTCCGCAGAAAAGAGAATTCGGAAATGTAGAGATTGATTTATGAATATTTCTTAAAATTCTCATGATTTTCAAATTATTTCGTGAAATAATAATCACACTCAAAAATCATAAATTTTGAGAAAATCATGCGAATTCAGAAATATACAGATTGATTTATGGATATTTCTTAAAATTCTCATGATTTTCAAATTATTTCGTGAAATAATAATCACACTCAAAAATCATGAATTTTGTGGAAATCATGAGAATTCGGAAATATAGAGATTGATTATAAATATTTCTTAAAATTCTCATGATTTTCAAATTATTTCGCGAAATAATAATCACATTCAAAAATCATAACGTATCTCAAATTTCGAAAATTTCAGAATTTGCTGAATTCTCTTGACTTTCGACAGAAAAAACATCCCGAAATTTAATTTAAAAAAAAAACCCTGTAATTCAAATTATAGATTTATTGAAGTCTGAATTCAGACTTCATGAATTTCGATCTTTTCGAAGTTTTACTCGAAATCAAAATTTTTCAATAGTAATTTGATTTGAATAGTAAATTAGATAATTAACGTGAAAATAAATGAGGAATTTTTAATCGTTAATCCAGAGTTTTATGGAAAAATAGTTACATCTATTTCGGGCGAAAGCCCATTAGGAATTTCGAGTCTCTAAGGCTATTAAATAAATCGGGTTAATGAGACGGCAGATTACTCCGGCGTCAAGCGTGTTTCCCTTTCAAGAAGCTTGATCAAATGATCCAAATTTTCCGCTGGAAGTAATCCACCACACTCTCGCAAAGTCCCTAAAATTCTCTGCTTTGTTGGCAATGCTAAGTCGTTTATCCGAGGTGTTATTGGTCGCAATTTTCGCTCTTCGGTCGTGTATTCGTACGGTGAGCATTTAAAACTATATAAAAAATTTGTTAATTTTTTGACGACGCAACGAAGGATTTGAACAAGCATTCCTTATTATACCTTGGCATAGCTAAGAATCCCAAGTATTCTTCTTTGTTGGAATAACAATCGCGTGGCTTTTTTTCAGATTTTGGCGTTTCGCATTTTTTATGAACTCGCACTTGTATAGTTTGAGGATTTTCGTGGGCTTTGTGTTTTTTGTTTGAGCATTTCTGAAATAATCAAGTAACTTTGATTCTTATTTTCGTACTTCTTTCGATCTTAGAGGTCATTATTTCCGAAATTCATGTAAGCATTGAAATTATCAGGAATTAAAAGAAAATATTTGATTGATGTTCAAACTTTTTAATAAATTTAAGATTATTTGTATATTTTAAAATATTTTAGGAGTTTTTACGGTAAAAAATACGCGAATATCGACCTTTTTTCTTCTGTCCTCCCCAGAAACAGTTATTTTTGGTATATTTTTTATATTTGATTTTTCTGCTGTCTCGGATATTTCATCCTTTAATCCTTGATCTATTGTTTCTTTTACTGGAGTTGCATTTCTCACGTCTTCAGGTTCATCTTCGTTGAATTGCATTTTGCTGTTTTTTTTTCTTTTTATTGCTTCTCAAGTTTTACGGTATTTTTGGTAATTTTTCTTTTTAGAATATGAAAATGAAGTTACAGCATTGTTTTAATTGCCATTATGTACTGTACTTGGAAATTTTTCGAGTTCTTAACAAACATTTGGAAATTTGTGTTTTTTTGGTTGAGTCTGTTATAATTTTTGAATGAAACAATTGACTTTCGCATAAAAACAACACACAGATCGATGTTGGCGGGCTAATATTTTGTTCATACTCGGTGATATTACGAAATCCGTACGGATTTCGTCCGTCGCTAAAAAAAAATTAAAGTGAAAAATGAAAAAAAGTATAAGAGCCTCACATATTACGTTTATTTTCATACTCGGTAATATTACATTGTTTGTTAAAACTTTTGTTCATACTCCAAAAGTGTATTATTAATGTCTGGAATCTGATTAATAAAAAAAGATATTATCTAATCTGGTTTTTTTTTCAAATGCGTTTTTCTCGAATTTTTTGTGGTGTTTTCATTTTTGAGCGGGTATTTTTATGAAAGGAGTGTGGTTTTTCAACACCTTTTACACAAATCCGACCCACTTCTACGACGACGAGATCTTTCAACGCCTTTTCGATGTATTGATTACGAGAATTTTTCGTAAATTCGATATCGACGTATACTGCTGTTTTGGGGCCAGAGCTTATATCAGTAGCACTTTCGATTGATTCCAATTTCATTACGATGTTGTAACTTCGTAATAACATGGTCAAAACTGCGGCTCAAAATTAAGCCGCAACATTTTGAATTTCCTTAGACCGAGTTGGCATTTTATACCCGGTATAAGGAAATTCAAACGTTCCCGCTTGATCTTTGGCCGCCATTTTTCACATCATGTGACTTGCGACTGATTGGCTGTGTATATATGGATCCGGGCGAAAAATTGTGACAATTTTTCGAAAACAAATACAAACAAATAGAAGAAATCGAAGAAATATATACATAAATGCAACCGTTCTTTCATTTTGCCAAGTCAACAATGATTTTTTCCGAACAAATCCAGTTTTATTGAAAAGATTTGCATATTCGTTTTTTTCAGGTTATAAACACTGAAAATGTACACGTCAAAGCCGTCAAAGTGATAAGATTAGTCAAAAAAATTCTACGGAAATCGAAAAATTATGAGGATTCGAAAACTATTTGCCATTCTCGGAGCTGTCGTTATTTTTGCTTGCTGCGTGATGATTTATCTAATGTTGGACGAGACACTCTTTCCTCAAGGCAGAAGATTGAAATCATCTGTTAATGATGTAAGAATTTTCGATAAATTGTTGTTATTTACTTGTATTTTGGAATTCATTTATCAAAATATATGATGCACTGTGAAAAACTTTGTAATAAAGACCTGAAATTCTGTCATAAAATTGCACACTCCATAAGGAAAAAATTAAGAAATAAAAATTGAAAATTTTATCACAAGTGCCGAAATGTTGGATTAATTTCGAATTGAAACTCGAAAATTTCATACTCAACGAAGTTGTAAATTTTTTTACTATCAAATTTTTATAATGTTTCTTTTTTTTTCTTGTATTTTATTGAGAAATTATAATTTTTCAATAATCTTTTTACAGAAATTAACACTTTCGAACCAAATTCCTGTAATTTCAAATTTTTGAACATGAAAATACGATATCAAAAAAATGTATAAATTCTTCAACTATTCAATTTTTCACAAATTTAAATTGTGAAAAAATGTTGTTTCAACATAAATTTGTGTGAATTTTGCAGAACAAATGGGTCCATATAGAAAATCGACTCGCAAAACTCGAAAAAGATTTCAGCCAGCACCACCGCACCGAAGACATTCCTTCCTTACAAAAAATCATTCCAAAACCCGGAGTACACCCCAAAGATGACGCTCAGAACGAAATCGACTCCATTCCTGAGAAAGAATCAAAATGTAACGTTGACACGAGAAAAATGCCCAATGTCGACATCCAAATGCTGAGCCTCTACAAGCAACTCGAGTTCGACAACCTCGACGGCGGAGTCTGGAAACAGGGCTACAATATTTCATACGACGAAAAGCAATGGCACCCAAATCGGAAACTCAAAGTTTTCGTCGTCCCCCACTCGCACAACGACCCTGGCTGGTTGAAAACTTTCGAAGAATATTATGAGTTCAAAACTCAGAGTATCCTCAACAATATGCTAATCAAGTTGAACGCGGATAAACGGAGGAAATTTATTTGGGCTGAAATATCCTTTTTCAAGATGTGGTAAAAATATAAATTACTTGGTGTTTTTTATTGCTTTGTTAGTTGAATTTTTAAAATGATACATTTGTATCAAGAAATGTTTGGAACGTGAATTACGAAAGTATCAGATTTTGTGATTCGAATTGTTAGATTGAAAGAAAATGTATTAGAATTCTATTATTAAAGAATGTGAATATTCTGTAAAAATTCTGGATCTCAAATTTATCATTATGAAATATCGAATAAAATGTCTATTAAACTAGTGTAATTCTAGTAAAACTTTTTTTTTGTCCAGGTGGGACGAACAATCCCAAGAAAATCGAGCTCGAGTGAAACGCCTCGTGGACGACGGCCAACTGGAGTTCGTAGCCGGAGGTTGGGTAATGCCGGACGAGTCCGTGTCCCACTGGACGTCCCAGTTGACGCAATTAACTGAAGGCCACCAATGGCTGAAATCCAATTTGGACTACACGCCTTCGTGCGGCTGGGCCATCGACCCTTTCGGACTCTCGCCAACGATGCCGTATTTGCTGAAAAACTCGGGTCTGGAAAACATCGTCATCCAAAGGGTTCACTACTCCGTGAAAAAGAAACTCGCTCGGGAGAAAAACCTCGAATTCCGCTGGCGCCAGTTGTGGGACAACGAAGGATCTTCGGAAATATTCACCCACATGATGCCATTCTATAGTTACGACGTTCCGCACACGTGCGGGCCGAATCCGAAAATTTGTTGCCAGTTCGACTTTTTTCGACTCCCGAAATTTGGAGTCACTTGTCCTTGGAGAATTGCTCCGAAACCTATAGATGTTGGGAATGTCGCGAAACGAGCGGAACTCATCTTGGACCAGTACCGGAAAAAAGCTCAGCTTTTCAAGACTAATGCTGTGCTGGTTCCTCTGGGGGACGATTTTCGGTACTCCCAAGCTACGGAGTGGGTTTTTTGTGTTTGTTGTTGGTTAGTAAAAATATGAGATGGTAGTATGGTTGGGGTGCGGGGGGGGGGGGTGGGGGGGGGGGGGGGGGGGGGGGGGGGGGGGGGCTTTGGTTTCTTGACTACATTTTTGAAAAAGCGAATAACGATTATTCATCAGTATAATATGAGTAAGATTTTATTTACAGACTTAGACTCACTTTACAATTCAGAGTTATAGAGTTTTTGTTATGTCGAAATGAAAAATTTTTAATTCGGCTTTGATTGATTAATTGATTTAATTCAGTCTAGTACAAGAATGACAAAATTTTTGAATTATAATTCCAAAAAACATGTATTTTTGGAATTTTTGAAGTTTTACACATTTTCAAAGTTTGAAAATTTTGCAGTTTTGAAGTTTAGAAGTCTGGAAATATGAAACAATATTTTTAGATTGAAAAGCTTTATAGAAACGTTTTGAGTTAATGATGAACTGCGGAAATTCAAGAAACA
Source organism: Platygaster equestris (assembly GCA_030522785.1). Classification (NCBI taxonomy): domain Eukaryota; kingdom Metazoa; phylum Arthropoda; class Insecta; order Hymenoptera; family Platygastridae; genus Platygaster; species Platygaster equestris. The sequence goes on along the minus strand of JAPYZK010002960.1, from coordinate 12,364 downwards.
GAATTTCCTATTTTTTGGAGTGTAAAATTTCATAGTTTGATATCATTTATGTGTATATTTCTTTATTTTAGTATTTTAATTAATGGGTTCCAGTTTTGCGATGTATCAACTTATCGATTCTTCAATTTTTGTGTATTGTAATCATATTTGAAAAAAGAAGGTTTTGAAAATTACACTTTCGAATTCCACAATTTGTATCTATAATGCAGAATCTCCGAAATTCCAAGTTTTTGATTTTAGACTTTCAATTTCTGAAATTTTAAGATCCAGAGAGTTTAAGTGATTTTGTTTGCAAAATTCAGAAGATGTGAACTTCAAAATAACTTGCTAAGAAAGAGAAATTTCGCTTCATTTGGAGTTTGAATTTTGGAATAAATATAATTTAGAATCTCGATGAATCTAATATTTTGTTATGATATAACATTCGGAATATAATTATAATTAATTCGAATTTCAAAAATTTTAAGATAAAACATATTTTAAGTTGGAAAACTTTTCAATATGTTTTCGAAGATTAGAAAATTCGGTGAAAATTAAGATTCAAAATTATATCGTAATGTTGACGATTCATATTCCCGAAAATTCTAGATTTAAATGTTTGAATCTTCAAATCCAAACCTTTCAAGACTGAACAAACTGAACATTTCGAAACTTTCAAACACTTTTGTAAAAACAGTGGAATTTTGAGTAATTCAAAATTCGTTATTTCGAGAAGTCCAAATCCCCAAAATTTCATTTCACATGTGAAATGTAAGAATCTTGATTTTGGAAATATCAAGTTCATAAACAAATTTTACATTCGGCAACTTTCAAATATTTTTGCGAACTTCGAATTTATGATGCGATTTTAGAATTCGAAACCTTGAAAATTTCATTTCTTAGGGTTCGAAATTTGCCCCCAAAATTTTCAATATTAAACGCCTTTTTTCATTCTGAAACTTTCGAATTCATTCCATATATTTCACTATACTGAAACAATAAAATCTAAAAAATTCATAATTGAAGATCGCCAACTTCGAGAATTCAGAATCCGAAAAATTCCATTTTTGATTTAAATACACTCCTGATTGTTTTAGAAATTTCGATTTTTGGAAGTTTTTTTCGAGGGGGAGCTATAGCCCCTATTAGTCCCCCCCCCCCCTGGATCTGCCTCTGGATATTAATAATTGTATAAATCTAATTTTTAATCAAAATTTTACTTTCTTATTGCCAATTCAAAAATTTTGTTATTTCGTAATTTTGCATTTTTCTACCTTTATTTTCATTGTTACAGGTTATTCGACTACATGAACAGCCAATCAAATTTAAACGTCGACATAAAGTTCGGAACGCTGAAGGATTATTTCGAGGAAGTGCGAAAAATCCGTCGTCTCGATGATTTCCCCAGTCTGTCCGGGGATTTTTTCACGTACGCCGACAGGGACGATCATTATTGGAGTGGGTATTACACCTCGAGGCCTTTTCACAAAAGGCTCGACAGAGTTTTGCTGGGCGCCATCAGGGGCTCGGAAGTGGTGGCGAGCCTGGCCTGGATCCGGGGCCACCAGCAGCTCGCGGAGGGCAGTTTGGGGGCGAAGATCAAAGAGGCCAGAAAGTGGCACTCTCTGTTCCAGCATCACGACGGTGTCACTGGCACGGCCAAGGACCACGTGGTCATTGATTACGCCAGGAAAATGATCGTGGCCTTGAATAACTCGGCCCACGTTCTGCAGCAGAGCGTCATGAGGTTGCTGCAGGAGTCGCCCGGGCCTATGGTGGAGCCGGAGACATTGTATCTCACGATGGATGAACAAAGGTCGCTCTTAAAAAAAAAAATAAAAATAAAAACATTATCGATTACATTCAATTGAAGAATTGAACATTTTCAAATTATTATAATTGATGTAATCGATACAAATCCAAAAATTAGAAATTTTTAATTTTAACAGTTTTATATTGTCTTGGTAAAATTTTATGGTTTTAATTTTCTTGCAGGTCACACCATACGAGTCCAGGAGAGAAACACGTACTTTCAATGGGGGAAGAAACTCCTACGAGAAAAATCGTTTTGTACAATCCGCTACCACGGCGAAGATCGAAAGTGCAAACTTTCTTTGTTTCGAATCCGTTCGTTCGCGTCACTAATCAGCTGGGACACTCTGTGAAATGCCAGATTTCACCGGTTTGGGACAATCCTGGAGTGGCTTCTAGGGAAAAGTACCAACTTTCGTTTGTGGTCACTGTGCCGGCCTTGGGACTTACAACGTACATCGTTCATGCTTTGCATGGAATGACGTTGCCTAAGTATGAATGTATTTTATACTTGAAAAACTGTCTGTTCGTCTTCTTTTCTATAGGAATTTCAAAATTCTTATTTTGTGAATTTCGAGAATTTGGATTATTTTTCGAATTTTTAAATTTCGCGAATTTTTAAACTTTTTTTATCGTTTAATTTTGAAAATTTTGAGAATTACAAGAATTGTGAAATTTTTCACCATTTTGGAGATTCCGAAAATTTTTAGAATTCCGAAAGTTTCGAGGAATTTAAAGAAGATTCAAATTTTCCGAAATTATAAAAATTTTAAGATTTTAAAAAATTTTTTGAATATATATTATTTTGACATTTTTATAATTTTTCGAATTCCGAAGAATTTCAGAATGCTAAAAATGTTGACCGTTTCACAAAATTACAAAATATTAATAATCCTGAAACATTTATAGCATTAATACAAATATGTCGACATTTGAAAATTTCTGAAATCCACAAATTTTGAAAATCTTGACATTTTTAAAAATTAAAAACGTTTCTTTATAACTGGGTTGTTGATACAAAGAAAAATCCATGTTTTTTTTTATATTCCCAGTCAGTTTTGTTATCAATTGGCAATTAAAATGGTTTTTGCGAGAAAAAAAATCCACCGAGCCGGGAATCGAACCCAGGACCTCCCAATTTCACCATCAGAGCACCCGACATGAAATTGGAAGGTGCTGGGTTCGATTCCCGGCTCGGTGGATTTTTTTCTTGCAAAAACCATTTTAATTGCCGATTAATAAGAAAACTGACTGGGAATATCGAAAAACATGGATTTTTCTTTATTTTTTAATATGTCGGAAATTATTGTTAAAAATGTCAGAATACTAACAATTTTGACAATTAAAAAAATTAAAAAATTTCAACAATTTCAAAACATAAGTAAATATGTCAAAATTTTAAACTTTCGTAAATTCGAAAATTTTAACAATTTCGACAGTACTTGTCATTTTAAAAAATTTTCAAACTTGAAAATTTTCGAATATCTCGTAAAAATTGTAATCCACTCGCTCGTTCGCTCGCGAAAAATTTTCAGCCAACCTCATATAACTTTGTGTATTAAGTGTTCCACTCCAAAAAAATTTTCAAAATTTTTAAACAAATTTATTTTTCCAGGGAAGTGCACACCGCAAAAGTGACGCTGTACAATTCCGCGCTTCCTCCCCAGCCTATTCCAGGATTCGACGACTTCAAGGTCATCCAGACTATCGAGGAGTTTTCAATTTCCCAAAAACCCGACGTCTCGGCGTCCTTTGGAAAATCCGGTCTGCTGAAAGCGATTCACGTCGAGGACACGACTTTTCCTGTGCATTTGCAATTTGTAAAATATGGAACGAACCTCAAACAAGACGGAAACAGCGGAGCTTATTTGTTCCTTCCTGATAAAAAGTATCCGGACGAAGTACAACCCGACGACGACGTGGTGGTCCACGTCATCCAAGGTCCCATCGTTTCGCAAGTTTTCGTCCAAGTTCCTTACGTTCGCCACACTTGCATTTTGTACAACTCGCCTGGGATCGATGGATTTGGTTTGCACGTACTGAACGAGGTGGATATCAGCGAGACACATGATTTTGAGCTGGCCATGAGACTCGACACTGACATCGATTCCGAGAGCGAGTTTTTTACGGACTTGAATGGACTTAACGTAAGAGATTGTCAAATCTCAACTTGATTGAATTAATAAGTTTATAAATTGAATAATTAAGTTGATTCATTTGAGTTATTAGAGTTGATCAATTAACTTGGAGTATGAAACAAATGCATTGTTATAGATTAAAATAAAATTATTAATGTAAGTAATTATAATGAAAAATTAATTAGAAATTATGTAATGGGAAAAAATTTTGAAACATTTGGAAACGTTTTACAATTTTTGCTTTTTTTCAGATGATAAAGAGACAGAGATTTTCCAAGATTCCTTTACAAGGCAACTATTATCCAATGGCAGCTGCTGCGTTTATTGAAGATAGTCGAGTTAGATTGACGGTGCTTACGGCTCAACCTTTGGGAGTATCTTCTATGTCTTCGGGGCAATTAGAAGTAATTATCATACAGAAATACTGCCGTACTTTAATAACATCTAATAATGATTACACAACAAATCACAGGTGATATGTAATCGAGTACTTGAACTCAATTAATTGAGTAATTGGATGATTGGGAAATAGATGTAATTAAGTGATTAGGAAAAGGTCAATTACTCGATTACATGTTACTCGATTACTCTCATCACTATTATACACTCAAGTTTTTTAGTTTTTAATATTGAATCTTCCTGATTTTGAGGTCCAATTTTTTTATTTACTCAGTTTCCAAAATTTCGTATTTAATCATTGAGAAATTCAAACAATTTTTTCAACTTGACGAAAAATCTATTAACTGTTCATGCCCTCATTAAATGACTTTTTGGAATGTTCATTCAAATTTGATTCTTCCAAAATTACGTGAAAATCATTCAAAAACCTCAGAAACCCCGAAAAATAAGATTGTTACTCCCAAAATTAGTAAAATGAGAAATAAAGAAAACCCAGAACTCAAATATGAACAAAGTTTTAAAATGTAAGTGAACAGAAACAAAAAATCAGTTTTATTTTCAGAGCTTTAATTCTCAAAAACTCAAAAAATACATAATCCTAGTTTTAAAAAATAACGAAAACCAAATCACAGTAAGAAAAAATTGATATATCTTTAGATAATGCAAGATCGAAGACTTTCTCAAGACGACAATCGAGGACTGGAACAAGGCGTCAAAGACAATCTACTGACAAACCACATGTTCACTTTGGTGATGGAGAAAAAAGTCGAATTCTGCAACGAAAATTTGCACCCGGATCATCCGTCGGGATTATTGTCTACAGCTGGGCATTTGTCGTCCGAAGAACTGCTGCATCCAATAGTCGCCCTTCATCCCCGGGCCGTCGCCGCCGATTTCGAAATGTTGCCCAATTTTTCTCCATTGCACTCGGATTTGCCCAGTGACGTCGACCTCGTGAGCTTCAGGGTGTTTCCTGTCCCCGAAGGAGCGGGAAAAGGCGTGGGTATGGTTTTGCGCAGGAACATGCTCGATCTATGTTGGGGCAACGCGAACCAACAGTTCAAACCGTCCAAAAATGGTCAAGTGGATTTACGGAATTTTTTGGTTGACGAGGAAAATGACTGGGTTATCAGTGATGCGCCATTGACATTCCATAGTGTGGAAACAAGTAGAAAATCGCCTATTGTTACTTTGTGTCCGTTTCAGGTCAAGTCGATTTTGTTCCACAAACCTGAGTTTTAAGAAGAAACAAGTCAAGTTGAAAAGATAAGAATGTAGTGAGAAATGAAATCGAGGTATGTGAGAGTGATGAACTTTCTGGTGGATGAAAAAAAAATTGATTGAACTGGCAAATATTTAAATGTTTGAAGAAAAACCCATGTTTTTCGATGTTCCCAGTCAGTTTTTGTTTTAATTAGCAATTGAAATGTTTTTTGCGAGAAAAAAATCCACCGAGCCGGGAATCGAACCCAGGACCTCACAATTTCATGTCGGGTGCTCTAATTTTTTTTCTCGCAAAAAACATTTTAATTGCTAATTAAAACAAAAACTGACTGGGAACATAGAAAAACATGGATTTTTCTTTGAATCAACAACCCAGTGATGAAAATAAACGTTTTCAAATTTGAATATTTAAATGCCTTTCAGGGCATAAATTAGCTTTAAGATGAAATTAATAATAATTTTTATTAGTTTCTTATTTTCTCACAAGAATTATACTGTTGAGTTTATAAAAATTTTTATTGCGTTGCATAAGAACGTGAAATTGCGTCTAGATTTGTTTTTTACTATTATTATATTTTTTGTAAATCATTTATATCTATTTATTGAATTCTTATGATTGTTTTAAAATATTGAGCGATTTTTAAAATTTTCCGAAGCCACTCGAAGGGTCGTCATTTCTCTAATTTGTAGATACTTACAATAATCCCAGTTAATGATTAGCGCGTTTGCTAAGGATTACATAATCCATATTGTCTGAATCAGATGGACTTGTGATGTCAGGTTTGTACCTGAAAGAAATTCCAATCATATAAGTATTCAATTTTTACAACGAAAAAATGTTAAATCCAATTTCGGCTCGTCTCGACCAAAGAAAACTTTGTTACAACAAAAATTCAGTCGAGAACATTTCTGTTTCTATTATTATTTATGATGAAAGATTTAACTTTTCTGGAAGAGTGGATTTTTTACATATATAATGTGAACGGGAATGAATCGAATGTATATAAAGTAAATTTTGCACCTTTTTATAGAGAAAGCTTAGTTACGAGTATTACAATAAAAAATAGTATTATATTATTGAAATAGTCATTCGAAATAGATTCCACATTGTTTTTGAGTTTGTGTTCTCAATATTTTACAAGACTGTGATTTTACATAATTCGTGCCGCAGTAGTTTTAGTTTCATAAATTTCTGGTGGTCAAAAGAGAGTTAACTACAATTTATCTATGGCTGACTTTTTATGCAGTTACCCCGTTTTGATCGCCAGGAATTGAAATGTAGCTTACGTTAATTTAATTGGAACCGAGGCTTATACAGAAAGCTGAACTTACTGTTTTGTGCATCAGTTTCATAAACAAGCGTTATTTTTGTTGTTTTAGAAACTTTGTTTGTAGGCAAGCAAATTGCGCAGAAAGAAATCTGAACAAAGAAGAATAAATAGATGGTTATATAATTCAAGTTTCCTGTCAATATTTACCCGAGTGACTGGAAAAACGAGAGCGACGAAGGATTATTTTTCAGAACAGTTAAAACGATCTTCTGCAACTGGTTCTTCGAGGCAATTGTTTCTAAAGCATTCATCAGAAATGTTCCAATTCCTTTTCTTCTGACTGAAGACTCCAACTGCAGTTCATAACTGGAAAAAAAATTTTTTTGTTTGTTATTAAATAGTCAAATTATAACAGGAATAAATTTACATTTCGAAGTTCGATCTGTAAATCTAGAAAATTCAAAATTTAATAATTGACAAATTTGTAGAACTTCGAATTAAGAGGTATTAACATAAGTTTTACAAAACTTTTTTAAAACTATTCAGACAATGTTTGAGCTCTCAATTTGATTTCAGAAATTCTGAATCTTCAGATTTTCATTTTTAGCTTCTCAAATGTTGATATTTGCTCAAAAAATTTGATAATTCCAATTCTGAAGTTCTTAAATTTTCTTATATTATTATGTTTTGTATTTAATTCTTTCAATTTCTGTTTCCAGCATACCAATACAAAACATCAGATCCATAGTCAACATCAAATCTGAAATGTGAAAAGCCGATGTTGGCATCATTTTGCTTGGCTATCAGGTACCGAGCGTTATCTTCGGAAAGTTCAGCTCGTTTGGCTTTAGCGTTCCAGCCCCATTGCGATTTTTCGTAAAAACTTTTCATGTTTCTTTCCATGAGATCGAAAATCCAGTTTAAACATTCGTCGGAAATGTCTTTCACTTTCTCGCAAACAACTCGAATAGTGGAATCATCTTTTGAATGGAAGTTGTGATATTGTGCCAGTGGCTCCAAGGGATTTTCTATCAGGTTTGCTTTGTCCACTTGTTTTTGGGCTTGGGTAGCTTTTTCGGCCTGGAGTTGTTTCCTGGTCTTGTGTGGGCGTTTCTAAAAAATAATACATTTTGCAACTAGTGGAAACAATTTTGTTCGAATTTCATTGTATGCAAAAACAAACAAAATAACATGTAAAACTTATTTAACTGATAATTATGAGAATAATCGTTTTTTGAATGTTAATAACATCAGCAAATTATATAAATTTATTAAAGGTGTAAAGAAATAGTGAATAATAAGGTAATTGATTAATAAAAATCAATAAAAGTCTTGTATGTATCATAGGGTTCGTACACGTACCTTCATATTCATAATTGTCCCTTTTTTCCACTTTACTTCGTGAAAAGAAAAATTATATATTAAATGAGAAAAATATTAGATGACTTTCGGAATGTTTTTGACGAATTGAGCGCCAAAAAACGCACGTGCGTATACACATATATATAATTATTAATTTTACGCATGTGCCAGTGGCCATATTGATACTTTTAGTACACCTTCCATAATTGTAACATAAGATGAAAAGAGTGAGTAAAACTTCAACCTTTTCTTGCTGACGATGACTGTACTAAGAAAGAGGGCGAGCAATTTTTCCGATGAAAATATGGCTGCCAGCTCAAATTTTTGGATATTGTTGAAAATGCTTACAAGTTAAATGTTCGAATCTTTTTTACTGTGAATATTTTAAAAATGTGTTGTATATATATATATTGTTCATATAAAACTCATTCACCACCACAAAACTTGCGAAAAAAATCTGCCGAAATCAAAAATTCGTATAAGCCGAGCTTAGTCGAACGAACTCGATATTTGTCAACTTGCACGAATGGTTGAATACGGTCAATACGGTTGAATGACATCCGGGCCGCGCCGCTGTGTAGACAATTTTGGACAATTTAGAAATTTGTAAAGTTTGTTATCAACAATGATATTGTTTTGTTCTTTTTGATAAGATTTAATCAAGTTGAGTAACACAAATTAAGGTGTTTGTATCGACGCCCAAAACGTTTGGTTAGTAAATCAATGAAGTAAATCGCGAAAAAAAAATAGCCATCATGTCGATCAGATGTGCCCTTAGGACATGGTCCATTCTTCGAAATTATGCACATTTATCAACGCGCCTTTCTTGCAAGCAATTTACACGACATGAACATACCTCGATTATGCAAAACAAAAATTTGGCAGATAAAGGTGAACAAATTTTTATTACCATTTACGAAGAGAATATATTTCGCTGAACTTTATAAGTAAATGTTAATTGCTTATAACAAATTATTATCAGTTATTTTCAATGTCCATGAATATTTCAATCGCTCGAAAATTCTTAATCTTAGATTGCAAATTTTGAAGAAGAATAATCAAAGTTGACGAACATAAATATTCAGATATTTGAATACATATTCTAACTTGTAATTGTCACTTACTTCCCTTTTTACTCCAAATTCAGCATTCTTCAATTCGATTACGCAGTTTTTAGTTTTTGGACATGAAATTTGACGCATTTTCAAAAATTTTCAACCTTGTATTCTTAAATATTCTTTGTTCTTCAAACTTCAAAAATTCATTCTCTGATTCTCACCTTCAAATTTTCAGAAGACGACCTCCAGGACATTTTTGAAAACCAACCGAAAACGGATGTGACCGGTTACCACTACGAATTCTCTTCCGCAAAAACATGCGGAGAAGTCTTATCCCTCGTGCAAACCAAGAAAAAAGAAATGACTGCCAAAGACGCAGTTGCAGCAACTCGAGCACTTCACCGAATCATGAAAAACCATCCCCAAAAAGACATGAAAATTGCCAAGTCCAAAGAATTTATGCAACTCTGCGAAATTCTGTACAAGAACATCCGCTCGATAGACTCAAACGAAGCCTTGAATTTGCTGTCTTACTTGACTCATCCGAGAATAGGAGTCCCCGAGAACAGCATGATTTGCCAGTCATTGTTGCAAATGCTTCGTCGTGACATCAACAACATTTCTTTGGATAAAATCATGTTTTTGCATTTCGTTCTGAGGCAACAAAGCCAAACAGTTCTTTCGGAAGCGTTGTTGATGAGTTTGCCAATTGTTTTTGAGGCACATCTTAAGGATCAACTTCCGGAACTTCAGTTCGACAAGTTGATTTCTTCGTATTTTTTCGCGGTCAAGAATGATTTGTCGGAGTCGAGTATCAATTATATCGTCGATTTGATACACTTCCGGATGGATGAAATGGATGATAAAAACTTGAAGTTGTTTTCCCAGGCTATTTCTATGACCAAGTATATGACTCCGTCGTTTTTGAAAGTCATGGAGCAGTTTTATGATATGCTGACGGATCGTATCAATGATATTCAGTTTAACGAGTTGAAACTCATGTTCAAGCATCTTGCTTGGAATACTTGTAATAAGTGAGTGAAGCAAGTTTTGTTTTATTGGAGAAGTTTTTTCAAAGTTTCAACAATTTGAATAATTTTGAAGTTTTTAAAGTTTTCTCATTTGAACATTCAATTTTTAAGTTCAAGTTGAAACATTTGATAACCAACTTGAAGTGTAAATGAATTCGTAAAAATAAATATTTTTTATTCAAATCACCAAGTATAACAATGTCTGACATGAATTCCAGGAGCCAAAAATACTACCATGCGAACTTTTTCGAAGCCTTCGCCGGAAAAGTGATTCACGAAGATCGCGGTTTCCAAGAAGCCATCTATACCCTGGAACGTCTCAATTCTCTGCCTTACTCGCACATACCGATTTTGGATTACATCGCGGCCGAATGTTTCAAAGACTCCAAGATCATCGAAATGGCGGAAAACAAGGAAATTTTCGTGCTGCTCGACGGTCTCTGCATCAGCGACTACAAGCCCATTTTTTGGGAGGCTATGCAGGACATGATTCTGGGGCACAGAGTTTGGCAGACTGGGACTTACGAGATGATGGCGAGGATAGCTTTCAGGCTAAATTTGCTCGATTGTCAGGATACCAAAATGCTGTACAGCATTTTGAAGGAAGTCAAGACGAAGGACAGTTTCGTGCTTCAGGAAATAATGATGTTGGACAGGAACACGAGAGCCCTCTCTACTTCGTATCACGGCTCTTTTTTGAGCGACGAAAAGTTTCAGTTGATTATGGAGAAGACTGAAAAAACTCGCACGGTGTTTGCACTCGAGGGTGCGCTGCAAGTCGCTTTGGGTGGTCAGGAATACGTTTTGACGAATGTTACTTCCAAGTATAAAAAAGTTATAGGTACGAAATAGACATGGTATTTTGTGAGAATCTTAGAATTTAAGTAACTGATGAAATTTTATAAGATAATAAAAAGAAAATAAGAAAAAAAATTGGAAATTTAATAGAAAGAAAAAAAAAATAAAATTGAAAATTTTGAAAGAAAGAAGATAAAATTGTAAAATAACAATATAAAATATAAAATAGAATAAAATTGGAAATTTTGCACATGATTCGTTTCAGATCATGTTATAGTTATGAGACAAGGAGGATTTCCGATCGCTATTAACACCAAAAAAGAAGGCGAAACTGAGGAAAAAGTGTATCTAGAAGACATGGTTTTTCCAGCAGGTAGTCAAGTGTAAGTTTGACTATGTTTATAGAAAATTATTGTAAAGATGTCGAGATGTAAGATTTATACATAAAATCCAAAATTAATACACACTTTAATTTACTGTGCGAAGTCTTGTGAATTTTTGTAAAAATGTTGTCAGAGCAAAATGGGCAACTTTTTAAATGTTTGAAATTGCTGTCGAGTAATTAATGCAATACTTATTTTATTTTATTGTATTATTATTTTTTTTTTTTTCAGGATTATGCTCATCGACCTGCCCAAATTTGCTTACCCATACAACACTCGTAGGATTAAAGCCGAATGGTCAGTGATGCTGAAATCCTTGGAAACTTTGCTGTACCCAGTGGTACCTATTTGTTCTGTACACTGGGAGGAAATGCCCGAAAGAGAAAAAATTCCCTATCTCATGCAAGCGATCAAATTAAAGTGCGAAGAGGTCATGCCGGCTGTTGAAATGTAAAATTTTCTGTTACTGTACACAATATAACAGTTTCTATATCCTAAAAATCGTCTTCCACCAAACACATTAAAATAACCCATTTTGTACTTTTTTGAAATTGCGTTACATAGTTTGGAATGGAGAAATCAGCCCTATCAGCAACCTGCGAAAATTTTGGAATAGTTTTTGTAAAATGGTCGCTTCAAGTAAACCTGGTTTTAAAGCTTCGCAATTTCCAGAATTCTACACGAAGGTAATTAAAAAATTATGCATTATTCTCATGGAGGCTATTTATTCGAAAATATGACGTACATGGTTCATTTGCTTCGTACCACAAGAATTCCGTAACAAAATAAACAATTGGTCATCCACAAAACTGCTCGTTTTGTATCAACAATCGAATACTTCCACTTTACCAATAATATCATTTGCCTGATCCAATATTCGATATTGTTTGTCAATTTTTTAATTACAAC
>JAPYZK010002958.1:0-12896 GCA_030522785.1 Platygaster equestris | reverse complement strand
CAATTTTCCACAAAAATGACTTTTTATTATGTTCAACAAGGAGAGAATGGCAAGCATCGATTCGTTCGTTTTTGTTTCTTTCACTCAGTTCGTGCGGAATTCATTTTCCTGCCTTTGCAATCTTTCCCGTCACTTTCAAACGTTTGGAAATTGTTGATCGGTCAACTTCAAGCTGTTCTGCCAATTCTTCTTGAGTTCGACATGGATTTTCGTCGAGCAATGCTTCTAAATCCTCGTCTAAACACTTTTCTGGACGGCTTTTACGTTCATGATCATCCAAACTAAAATTACCACTTTTAAACCGTTTGTACCATCTGGTAACAGTTGGATACGTTACTACATGATCTCTAAAAACTCTACACGATGATTCGAAGGCATCCTTCGCCTTTTTTCCTTGTTGAAATTCGTAAAGAAGACAATGGCGAAAATGTTACTTACTTAGCGACATTGTTGAACTCATTTTTTTCTACGTTGTAAACAGTCAATTGTCAAATCAAATGTCAATTCTTATAGCGCGAGTGTAGGGCCACCCAACACAAAGGGACGCGGGAAAATTGATGTTCAAAATACAATCTTCAGCGACTCGAAAAAAGTTGCATTTTTTTTTCACAGTCCCAATATATATTACCCAGTGACCAACTAACAACCAATTTGAATTTAACCGAATTTGGTCATTTTCGTGTAGTAAAAATGTTATAATTTTTTTTAGGGTTTCGTGGCTGGTTTTGGAAAAGGAGTCGTTGGAACATTTACGAAGCCCGTAGTAGGAGTTTTGGATCTTGCGACTGAAACAGCGTCAGCGATAAGAGAAAAAAGTCGAAGGTACGCGAGAATAGTGTTAAATTCGGGGTTTTGGCACAGCTGGAAAACCTGGAGTTCCAAGGGAGAATGAAATGCCTCGAAAAAAAGTTTAGGAATGCTCGTTTTGAAGCTTTGAAGCTTAGGTGTCTCAAAATTTTAAAATTGGGTCAGAATTCGTGAAATCAGCACGGAAAAAATGATTATGCTCTTTTTTTTTTGAAAAGTCGGAAAAACGATGACTGATGACCATCATAATGCCCAGAAAAGTTTTTTGGAAAAAAAAATTGGTTCAACAAAGTAATTGTGAAATGAAATTTTTGGTGAAAAGTGAAATTTTGATTTTTAAGTTTTTAATTTCAATTTTAAATATTTCTCAGTTACTTCAGTATAATGGTACTTGGATTTATCATCGATTTAGACTTGAGAATGTTTATTTTAGACCAGAAATTTTAATTTTCAAGTTTTTAATTGCAATTTATATATTTATCAATAATTTCAATATAATGGTACTTGAATTCATCATCGATTTCAACTTGAAAAAGTTTATTTTCGACTAGAAAAGTGCAATTTAAATTTTTAAGTTTTTAATTTTAATTTTAAATTAGCTTCGACTATTTTGTGGGGAGATAGTATATCATATGTACATCTTTGTATTACAAATTATACACCTGAATAAACATTGTTATTATTATATCATTATTATCGGCGCATTCTATAATTTTTTTGCAGCGGACATCGAATAATTCCAAAACGAGACCGACCCCCTCGAGTGGCCAGTGGTCCCGCCGGACTGCTGCCGCCCTTCAACTCCGAGCAAGCCGAGGGCCAGGAATTCTTGTACAGCATCAACGACCGCAACTACAGCGAACTTTTCGTAGCTTACGAATGGCTGCGCAGCGGCGCCGAGAACCTCCGCGTCCTGGTGTCCAACGAGCGCGTGCGCGTCATCTCCGGCGGCACCACCAAGGGCGTCGTCACCGAGGTCAACCTCGCCGATCTGCTGCACTGCAAACCTATGCACAAAATCGAGAGCAACGGGTCGACCTTGCACTACATCGAACTCATTTCCCGGGCCGGGTCGGCTTCCGCCGTCAGTTTCGATGGGAACGAGGTCATCAAGCGACCGAAAGTTCGATGCGACAGCGAAGACGTTGCCAAATGGGTACTTTCATGGATTGGCGGATTTCTTGCATTTTTTCGAAAAATTTGAAAACGACACTTTTGGGAAATATTTTATTGTTGTTAATTTTTCATTTTTGAAATTGGTTCATGAGTTAAGACATTTTTGAAATTTTTGAATATGAGAATTCTGAAATCATGAAAATTTTGATTAGTGATTGTGAATTTTCGAAGTTTAAGATTCGAATAATGAAAATTTCAGTTTGATAACTTAGAAGATTCACAATTTTTCAAGTCTCATATTTTTTGTGCGTATTTTTTCAGATTCTGAAAGTACGAACATTTTTAAACTCGAATGGAAATTTCTGAAATTCACAATTCGAATTTTAAAATCTGGAATTAGTCAATTTGAGGATGCGCAATTTTGAAAGTTCAAAATTTTGGATATTTCGAGTTTAAATTTTTACTTTGATAAATTGGCGGATTTTTTGCATTTTTCCGAAAAATTTCAAAACTCGACACTTTTGGGAAACATTTTATTATTTTTAATTTTTTGTTTTTGAAATTTGTATTTGAATATTGGTTTATCAGTTGACATTTTCGAAATTTTTCAATATGAGGATTCTGAGTTTTAGGCAACTTTGGTGTGTATTTTTGAGTTTCTCTCATTTTGAAATTATGAAAATTTTAATTCGTGATTGTGAATTTTCGAAGTTTATGATTCGAATTTTTAAATTTGGAATTTTATAACTTAGAAGATTCACAATTTTTCAAGTCTCAAATTTTTGATGTGTATGTTTTTTAGATTTTGAAAGTACGAACATTTTTAAATTTGAATGAAAATTTCTGAAGTTCACAATTCGAATTTTAAAATCTGGAATTTGTTAATTTGAAGATGCGCAGTTTTAAATGTTAAAAATTTTCAAATTTTTATATTTCGAGTTTAAATTTACGTTGTCTTCGAAGAAAAAGTTTTGATTTTTTAATGTGGAGTTAAAAATTTCCGAACTATGAATTCAGAGATTTCTAAAATATCTTATTATGAAAATTCGTAATCTGATACTTCGAATGTGAATTTTGGACTTTTTCTGATTTTAACATTATGAAGTTTCAATTCTCACTCATCAATTTTCAGATTCAGAGCTTTTCAATCTTTGGGAATTTAGGAAGTTAAAGAGTTTCTATGTCTCAAAGAATTATAGAGTTTTGGAATTTTCTGAAGTTTCAAATTTTGAAGAATGTACAAGAATTTTATAATTTTTGTAGAATTTGGAAGTTACTCAGTTTTTAAATGATTGAAGTTCTATAAATTTCGAAAGTATTGATGTTTCAAAGAGTTTCGAAATTTCTGAAGTATTTAAATCTTAGGATTTTGAAGTTTTTATAAATTTGGATGAATTCGGAAGTTTTCAAGCATTTCGAAATTTTTGGAGTTCTAGAATTCGAAAGTTGTTAAATTTCGGAATTTTTCAAGTTTTGAATCAAAGTTTCGAAATTTTCGAAGTTATAGGTTTGTGCAGTTCCAACAAAGTTGCATAAATTTTGAAGTTTCGATTACCAAGTTGTCAAACACAAATTCTCTCTTTGCCTCGATTTTCGATTCCCGAACAATAATTTTTCCGATTGTATTCAGGGGAATAATAATAATAATAATAATTAATAATGACCCTTTAATTATTTTAGCTCATCATTTCGTAATAATCATTCGATAATTTGTCCCCTAGGTCGCGCAACAGATCAACTACGCAAAAAGCATGTACGAAGAATGCAACTTGACCCTCACATCACCTGATAACATCGCGGATGACACCTAAAATTACACAAAAAATCCTTTTTTTACGGTCGTTTCTACCAATTGTAAATAGACCACGTGAAAAATGCACCATTTCCTCGTTTGTACAAGAGAGATAGTTTGATGAACCCTGATAAGACTGATGTTACCAACAGAAATGAACGCACTTCGGAGGGGTCGAATAATTATTTTTGGAAAAAATTAATCACCGGCAAAATGTACGTCTTCGAACAAAATTTCGCCTCCCTGGATTGTTGTATAGTATAGGTTGTTGAATTTGTTATAGTTGTTAAAATAAGCGTTTCGATGACAATTCAAGCGTTGTTGAAAATTGGGTAGTCAATAAAATGGACGTTAATTGTATTGTTGGTCTTTCATCGAATTGATTGTTATATTAGGAAGGTTTTCCGGCATTCCGATTTTAGTGTATTTATCAACGAGGACAGGAAACTTTTTTTAACGATTCGACATTTTCAATGATAAAAATATATATTTGCAATAACACTTTTCTTATACAAAGTAGCTCTTCACTTATTTCTAGTGATTATGGTTTTTATAAAACATTTATAAAATTTATCAAGTTTTTCATGGGATTCCGTTTTTTTTTTTGTTTTTTTTTTTTACCGATTTTATAAAACTTTCATGAAATATCCAATTTTTATAACTGATTCTGTAACAATTTTATGGAACATTTTTTTGTAATAAAAACCAAAGATTTATGAAAACAAATTTTGTAGAAAGCTTTCGTACAAAATCACTACAAAAATTGCACACTTCATGAAAATCGTATACAAGTTTTACAAAATCGCCTCATAAATGTTAATTTTCTTGTAAAACGATTTCATAATTTTTTTCGACTCCAACCTAAAAAGTAGTACTACAAATGTCTTTTTAGGTTAGAAATCGAATAAATGCGCTATTGAGCCTGCACGGTAAAAGTTAATTTTACGAAATGATTACAGTCCTTGGCTCCGCCTCGGTCTTTCGAAAAATCAACATTACTCGCACGCGCAACAATGTTCTTATAAAATTTCCTAAAAACTTGAATCACAGGGACAAAATAATGCCATAGAAAATAGTTGACAAAATTTATAATTTCGATTCCGTGAGCCAGCCGAATTTCTGTTCTTTCCTCTCGGAGGTCGGGTTTATCGCGATATTTATGATTGACGGCCCGTCCGTAACTTTCAGAGCTTCTGAAATGGCTTTTTGAATTTCTTCGACTGTAGTGCAGAAGTGTCCTTTTTTCCCGAACATTTCCATCATTTTTTCGTAACGCAGTCCCGCAGTCAATGACAGTGGGGGTAGACTGCAATTGTATCAAATTTCGTTACATTTCGAGTTTTTTCGTTTTTTCAAAATCTGGATTTTTCTTACACTTCGTACGTGTTTTCCATGCCGCGGACTTCCCCGAAACTGTCTTGGTCTAATCCTTGGTAGATTCCGTTGTTGTTGATGATTATAACGACGATCGGTAGTTTATATCTATAAATACACCGATGATCATTGTCAAAAATGTTATTTTATAGAGTTGAGGGGTTGGAAACAAGGGCGTAGGCAAGATTTTGATCGAGGAGGGGCAAAATATTTTATATACGAAGTTTTGGTGAATTTTATTGACCTACGAAATTTTGGAATTTAGAAGTTTGATGGACTTATGGAGTTCTGGAGTGTTTGGAATGTGGAAATCTTGCAAGATTTTGAGTTACGGAGATTTTTGAATTTAAAAAATTTTGAAGTTTATAATTCGTGAAGTTTTAGAATGTTCTAAGTTATGAAATATTTTGAGCTTCGACAACTTTTAAATTATGGGAAATTTGTGTTTTGTGTTTTAATCAAGTTCCGAAAGTTTCGGAATTTTCAAGAATTTCGAAATTTTATAGCTTAGAAACTTTGGAAATGTTGGATATACCGAAGTTTTTGAGATATTAGAAATTTTGAAGTTCTGGAGATTTTCGAATTTGTAAGAATTTTAAAGTTTTGGAGAATTTCGAACAATTGTGAAGTTTTGAGCTTGTAAATTTTGAAAATTACCAAAGTTTCCAAGAATTTTCAAAGATTCGAAGTCTTGAAGCTTAAAATTTGTGCAACTTTTAAAGTTTATTTCCGAGAATTTCAAAGTTTTCGAACTTTGAGGTTTGGAAGAATGGAAAAGTTCGGAAGTTTTGACATTTCGAAGTTTCAAAGAAATATTAAGTTCAAAAATTGTTAGATTTCGGAATTTTCAAAGTTGTGGAGGTTACAAGTTTCGAAAGTTTCTACAACTTTCGAAAATTCTACAACTCGCCTTCGGCTCGTGCCACAATCCTTCATTTCGTCAAAATCGACAATTTGCAGCGTGCGCAACACAGTACTTTTCTTCCCGATGGCCGAAAAATACACTCAAAGTACCTATTTTGAAGTTAGAGTGAAGAAAAAAAATTCGAGAACCCCAAAATATTGTACCTAAACATAGTCTCGATTTCCATTCCGGAAAATCCGAAAGCGCTGTCGCCCTCGACGCAAAACACCCGTTTCTGAGGGTGCGAGTCTTTGCAGTAAAGAGCCGCGGCAATGGCGTAACCGAGACCAACCCCCATTGTTCCAAAAGTTCCCGCGTCCAAGCGGTGCCTGGGAAACTCGTTGAGCAGCATCGTGCGACCTATGTCCATCGTATTTGCACCTTCAGAGCAAATAATCGAGTCTGAAAAACGAAAAAAGAAAAATAACAAGACATTATATCAAAAGATTGATTTCGGAATGATTGAAACATCTAAATAATACAAACAATGATTTTTAAAAGTTTAATATACCTTTTGGAATCGCGTTTTGAATTTGCTTGAAAACCGCGTAGTAATTCAACGGCACCGAAGTGTCCTCAGCCATGCTCTGAAAAATTATAAAAATTTTTGTGGACCGATTTTTTTGATTTATCGTTTTTCTAATATTTTTCAATGGTTTCTACGATTTTGAAATCTTTTTTCATTTTTTCCATTTTTGTCATTTTTTTTTTATCTTTTGATTACTCGTTTTTTCGAGTTTTTTTTATTTTCATTTTTTTTTTCAATGTTTCCATTCATTTTAATCCGATTTTCCGATTTCTTCGAATTTTTTTTCGATTTTTGGTTCTTTTCATATTTTCTATTTTCTAATTATTCCCAATTTTCACAATTTTTTTCCAATCATTTCATTTTTCCGGTTCTTTCGTTTATTCAAATAATTCATTTTTCTATTTTTCGTTTACGTTTTCTGATTATCTAATTTTTTTCCATTTTTTTCAATCTTATTTTTCTATACGTTTTTATAATTTTTTTCAATTTTAATATTTCAAATTTTTTCCATTTTTTCATTTTTCAGATATTTTCAATTTTCTCATTTTTTCGTCTCCTCGATGTTTTAATTTCCTTCTGAATTTCAAATTTCTTTGATATTTTTCACTTTGAATTTTCTGACATTTGAAGATAATTTATTTTTATGTTAATTTTCTTTTTTCAAAGTATTGTATAGTTTCTATTAAAAAATTAACATTTAATGATATCGATTTTATGAAATTTTCATAAAATGTGCGATTTTTATCAAGTGTTTTTTATAAAAACTTTATAGACATTTTTTTCATAAATCTCGGATTTTTATTTTTTTAAATGTTCAGAAACTTTCCATGAAATGACTGGGTAAAAACTGCATATTTTATGAAAGTTTTATAAAATCGACTTGATAAAAAAATGGAATTTTATTGAAGTTTATTACAACCAAAATCACTAAGTATAAAAAACATTAAATTTTTTCAAATTTTTTAATAATTTTCAAATTCTATAAAATCGGAGATTTAAAAATCTTCGAAATCTTGCGAAAATTATAAATGTTCCAAATCTTCAGAAAAATTACAAACTTTCTCGGATTTTTTATTTAAAAAAATGTTCATTAACTTTTCATAAAATGACTATAAAAACTGCACATTTTATAAAAGTTTTAAAAAATCGACTTGATAAAAAAATAGAATTCTCTAAAAAATTCTTGAATTGTATTAAAGTTTATAAAAACCAAAATCACTAAGGAAGGTACTGTAAAATTTCGTGAAAGAAGCAAATTCTCGCGAAAGTATAAAAAACATGCCACTTTTTTCAAATTTTTTGGTAATTTTCCAAATCTATAAAATCGGAGATTTAAAAATCTTCGAAATCTTGCGAAAATTATAAATTTTCCAAATCTTCAGAAAAATTTCCAACTTTCTCGATTTTTACAAAAGTTGTTGGAAGATGCCTATTTTTTGCCCTATATCCACCCTACATACACAAATAACTACTATTTCGTCAACCATCATTTCCGTCCATCAAATTTCGCATTCGATATACTTGTATCATTTCTCTGTTCTTCCTCCCAGCGACATCGAGTTCTTTCCACCAATCTCGTCCGTCTTTACTGAACACGAATCCGCGTTTTTTCAACGAAGCCGTCAAAAGTTCGACCGTGGGTGTTATGTCCGCTTGGATAGCGACCGCGGCCGGCACAGAGTTGTGCAGTTCCTCCGCACAAATGTCGACCTGAAGTTTACAAACTTGATTAACATCAAAGATTTTTTCAGGCAAAAATAAACGGGACGAACTTGGATGATTCTGACGTCCGGGCGGAAGCGGGGAGGCCTCCCGAAATGCAACATCCAGTTGAGCCTGGCGCCGAGCAGAAGAATGACATCGCTTTTCTGCAGAGCTACGGTTCTGGCGCTGGCGACGCTTCGGGAATCGGAGTCAGGGACGACGCCTTTTCCCATCGGTGTCGCGAGGAACGGAAGTTCCGTGGAATTTATCAAACTTCGCAGAGCGCTTTCGGATCGAGCGTAAGCAGCACCTGAAAAGTTTAAGGGCGTAGCCAAGGTATGAAAATTTCGAAAGTTTCAGAATTTAGAAGATTCTAAAATTTTACAATTGCCAAACTGTTAATGTTGAAAACTTCAAAGAATGATGATATATGTTCGAAATCGTCGGACATTTTAGGAAGTTTCTGGCAATTTTCGGAAATTTCGAAATATTTTTATAACGTTCTAAGAAATTTCGGGAAAATTGAGAATTTCAAAACATCGTGAATATTTCTAAAAATATCAATCTTTTCGAAAATTAGCTTGAAGATTCGAAAATTAGCCATAAGCTTGAAGAACTACGATAATTTGAAGCTTTAAAACTTCGAAAGTTCTTCAAAACATCAAATCTTTCAAAATTCTTTAAAACTTTGGTAATTTCCAAAACTTTACAAGCTCAAAACTTCGCAGTTTGTTCTCAATTCTCCAAAACTATAAATTAAACTCCCAAATTCCAAAATCTTCAAAACTTTGAAATTCTCATAAATTTCGAAAATTTCGGAACTTCATAATATTTCAGAACTTGAAAATTTCAATAGTTTCAAAATCACCTAATCTTCTTAATCTTCAGCACTTCGAAAATTCTAAAATTTTTCGAATTCCAATCGTCTAAATCACAAAACTTCGAAATTACAATAATTCCAACATCTCCAGAACTCAAAATCTTGCAAAATTATCAAATTCTGAACACTTCAAAACTTCATAACTCTATAAAACTCAAAAATTACAGTATGTCGCATAGAAATTTCAAAAAAATATAATTTCAAGATTAAAATGTGAAAACTGCTGAAAGCCTCGAAAATTTTTTCAAGGGGCCACAATTTTTAAACGAAGTTTCGGAGATCGAAAAATCGACTTCGTAAATCTTACGGAGTCGACTGACTCCGTAAATCTTACCTTTTCCTACAATAACTAAAGGATTTTGAGCTTTCGTCAACAAATCGACGGCATCTTCAATCGATTTTAGCGAGGGATAAACGGGAGGATTTTCCGAGCAGGTTGGGGCATCGAAAATGTTACTTTCTTCCACGCTTTGTTTCAGCAAAGTTGCTGATAAATCGATGTATGACGCTCCTGAAATCGGATTTTGAAAGTAACTTGAACTCGGTCTTTTCACAAAAAATGAAATCGGTTTTTTGCAGTGTAAGATATTATACCTCAGTTATTTAAAAATGTTCTGTAAGACGAAAAAGATTTTTTCACACATGTGTACACGTGTTTTTCACGTCATTCAATACCTGCGGAGCGGTCCTAAATTTCCATTTTTCACGCGATGCTCGTGCCGCGGGACAAAAGCCCCACTTTCCATCCCTAGGGCAAAAAAGTATGATTTTTTTCCCGCGAAACCAAAAGTAAATGTCTCCGTCATCGCAATCATCGAAAAACGGAACCTTAGGACTGCAGATCCACGCAATGCTAGCTGAGGCTAGCTTGCCCCAGATTTCTTGTCCGCAATTCAACACGGGCGTGCCCCATCTTTATGCATCTATGGGTGTACCTGTCACTTCGCCACTTCATTTGTTATAACAATTGAAATTGTTTAAAAATCGTCGTTCCGCCCATTTGTTATCAACTTTTACGTTAAATGAGCCGTTTGAGAAAAAAAAATATTTTTTTAAACCCTTTTTTCCCAAAAGTCGCTAAAGAGCAATTTTACCTTGGACTTTTACTCGATCGTTGTATTGTTCACTCGTACCAATACATCGATCTCGTCAAAAAGTCGAACTTCTGCCCCTGGCTGCGAAATATACTATTCTATTGTGGAAAGATTGAATTTGTAACACTGTGGCGTTCGTTCCGTACCCGGTCTTCCGCAAGTCGACAACCTCACGGCTTTTTCGATATGCACTGGAATCAGACCAGCGGAAGGGGGTCTTGCGGCGTATTTGCAAAAAGGTCGACTCGAGTCGACTTGAGGCCATTCTTGGAAACCTCCGATTCCTTCGTGATCTTCAGGACAAGAACCGCCCAAAACAAGCAGCGGCCTGAAAAAAAAAAATTAATCCCTGTTTTAGTTGTTATACAATTCGAATTTTAAGAAATGTCCGATTTTTATAGAGTGATTTTGTAAAAGCTTTATGAAATTTTTTTCATAAATCTCGCTTTTTTATCAAAAAAAGTCGTATCAAGTTTTTATAAGATCAAATATAAAAATGAAAAAAATCTTGAAATTCGAAATGCTAATGTTTTTAATTTTTTGATTTTTATATTCTTCAAGTCGAACTCGAAAAATATGAAATTATTACCAAATTCCAATCTTTTTTATTTTTCATCACTGAATTCAAAACCTTGAAAATTGGAATTTCGAAAGTTTTGAGTTTCGGATTTTTGAATTTCTAAATTGTACATTTTTGATCGTACGCTCATAAAAAAACAAAACTTTCTGGACCAGTTACAAAATACACCATTTTGAGGTAAAATTATGAAAAATTAAAATTTTGTAATGAATTTGAATATATTTCGTAAGAATTTCAAAAATTGAATAAAGATATCAGAAATATTTCCAAAGATCGAAGTTTTACGAGGTAGAATTTTAAGAGCAAACCAAAACGTCACCAGCAGTTCACTTGTGCGTTCGCCATTCCGGCAAGAACGTGCAAAACACCCGGACCGGAAACGCATAATACAGCAGCAGGTTTTCCTACAAAAATTATCATCAATTTATTATTAATGAATATTAATATATCAAATAATATGACATACATCGATAATTAATATAAATATTCAGTATTGAATTACAAAATCCGGTAAGATTTCGTCCGTCGCTATAAAAAATAAAAAGATTAAAATTAGATGTGAATATTCAATATATTAATATTGATATCAATATATCTATATTATTATTATTCACACATTAATTTCAAGGTCAATGTGGACATTATTATTAGTATTTTTTTAATTATTAATTAATGAAAATATGACTGGAACGAAGAAAATCGTTTTCTGCATTTTTTTCATGCAAAATAATCCGTTTTTTGTACTCTTATCAAAGGTGATAAAAATTCAGTGCATCATGCACACTGATATCGGCCAAAAAAATGAAGGACATTTTTTGCCTGTACATACTTACTCGTTAGAAAACTATATGCCTGCGCGGCGTAACATGCGGCTTGCTCATTGCGGAAGCCCAGGTACCTCAAACCGGCAGCTTGGACCGAAAAAGACAGCTCTATAACTGGGTGACCGGTGATTCCGAAAACATATCGCAGGCCCTGAATATGGATTTAATTGAATATAGAAATTAATCAAAGTAATAGTAATTAAATTAATTAGAATAAATTTAATCGAAGATTACAAACAATTTTGAAATTTACAATCAATACCAAAATTTTTTAATTCTTACGAATGTTGTACATTTTTTTTCAATTCGAATATTTTGCAAACAAAATTTTTTCTACTAAATTTAAGAAACTTGGAATTTTTTGGAAAATCAATAGTCTTTAGATTTGTGCGCATTTTTTGGTATTTCGGTAAAATTTGAAAATTTTCAACATTCTGCAAATAAAAAATCTCCAAATTCCGCGAACATACGAGTTTATGAATTTGCATATATATAAATTTTTTTCGAATTTTAACACTCTTCAAATGTGCAAATTTTGTAATATTACCGACATTACAAAAATTCCCACAGTTCCAAAAAAATGGTGACATTCCACATAATTCAGTCAATTGATGTCAATTTTGAAAATAGTTGGCATATTTGATCTTCGTTAATTTTTCAAATTTCGAAAGAAAGCCGGGGAAAAATCGTTCGATGTTACGGCGGTGACTCTTGGGACACCCTGTATATTACGTTTTTCGCTGTTTTTTAAATTCATGACAACATTCATATCATCCTCATTTTTATTCATCATTATCTTTTTGATGGTAGAAATTGATACACACTTGGAAATGAGATGGAATAATTCTAGAGCTTTTCACACACAAGTACAAAATATATTATTTTTTAAATAAAACAATTTATGTATACAATACATACTTGTTTTTTAAGAGCTTCCGCGGTTATCAGACTGCCCAACTTGGACGCCATTTTAGTGACTGGTGTTGTCAACTAATAATGATGAACAATAATGACGAACAAATTTACGGATTTATTTTTCAATAATTAAAACACTGACTCAAACTATCATAATTAAGTCAAACTGCGAGGAGGGAGTCTCCAAAATATCGATATTCTACTATCGATACTTTTTCGTTATGGTCACGAGCAATGACGTCATCCCCTGTCCAGTGCACTGATCTGTAAGATACACTGGATAGGTGGGGATGACCCCAATTGAACGTCGCCATTAAATATATGTATAGATATATGATACAATGTTCTTGGTCGGCCATTTGTAGGTATTCGGACAG